>OVBI01001482.1:0-33604 GCA_900406495.1 Sisymbrium altissimum | reverse complement strand
GTCTTTCTATGGGAAGTTGCTCTACCAAACACTGAAGGAACAACTCTTTCAATTTGCTTGGCGTCCAAGACCACCGTCTTTGTTGTCTGACCAAAAGGAAGAAGAGGTGGAAAAGAATCTGAAGCAGTACTGGAAGAGGTACGAAGAAGAGGACGATAACGTGTGGGATTTGTTAAGCAAACAAAAGAAGGAGAAGAGGAGAGTGATGGAAGAGGAATGGGAGAAGTGGATAAACAAGTGGAAGAAGCTGCACGAGGAAGAGAAACTCCAAAGGAAAAATCTTGTTGGTGAAGAGGAAGAGGAAGAAGAGTATTATTATGAGACCATTGAGCAGCCTGCCATTGAGGAGTTGATCGATCGCTGTGAGGAAGTTGTCCACTTGGAACCATGAGCAAGAATGAAATTTGATTTTCTCTTTATTTGTTGTTATTAATTTTCGTTGTTGTTGTTGTCTTGTGGTGTGTTTATTTCATGGATGATCCTTGTGTCATTTGTTGTTTAGATTTGAGGAGAATTTTGGTTGCTTCTAAATTTGACAGCAAAACTTTCTATAACTAATAAAGGGAAACCGTCAAATAGTTTACACTTGACTTTTGGTTATCTGTAAGGGTTAATGGTTGAATCGCTATATAAGGAAAGGCTATAGTGTAGTAGAGATGAATCAACCGTAGATCCTCATCAGCATGGATGATAGAATGCGTGTCAAAATCCTAATGAGATGGCCGTTCGATTGATTGTAGCTTCGTTTCACCGAAAAGCTAACAGCCAAGAAAAAGGAATAATAATCAATCATGTATTTAGTTAGGCCCACGAGGTTTCCCCTTGGCTTATGGATATAAATATCTGTTATTTCTCTTACTGTATTATATTTATCATTATAATAAATCGTAATTACCGACAAAAAGAAAACATAATTAAGAGAGAGTGATTAGCAGATTTGAAAAGGAGCAACCTATTTCTCCATTTTGTCAAACGAAGACCTTACCGATTGGAGGATCCCTAAATCTTGTCGGGCTCTGATTCTACAAATCTCGCAGTGATTATCATCTCTTCTTCATCTGGTACGCACCAACAACTTCTTCTCCTCATTTTGTTCTCTCGATCTGATCGATTTCGCGTGCTCAATCCAAGAGTATGCGCTGATCTCGTCATTAATTAATTTCGGTGATGGATGATTCGTCTAATTTCTGACTTGTTGTTATTCAGGGTTTGATTGGCGGCTTCAGAATTGAATTACGAACAAAAGAGGCTTTTGGTGTTTGTTCTTGTAAGGATCAGGTATGGGATATCTGAACTCTGTCTTGTCATCTTCGACCCAAGTTCACGCCGACGATGGACCTGTTAGCGGCGGCGGCCTCAGGTTGACTTCTTCTCCTTTTTGCCTTGGCTTTACCCCATATGTCTGCTTTTTCTAGATCATTTTGAATTTACATGTGTGATTGATTATATGTTTAGGCATTAGCATCGTTCCAAAAGCTTTTCATATTACTTTTGGGGATTTATACAGAAGAGTTTTGAGTCTACCAAAGTCTCAGTTTAGATAAACATTAGTATCATTGATTTTGTTTTTATCTACTTATTATGTTACAGCCAGAACGGCAAGTTCAGCTATGGATATGCAAGCTCTCCTGGTAAAAGATCTTCCATGGAGGACTTTTATGAGACTAGAATCGATGGCGTTGATGGCGAAATTGTTGGTCTATTTGGAGTCTTTGATGGTATGCATCGTCTCCCTCCACTACTACTTTTTAAGTTTTCTATTATGTGTAGAATGCTACATCACTTATCATTATGTAGGAACATACATATATGGTAAGATTCGGTTTTGGCATGATACATGAGAACCGTAATTCCTTGTTGCTGTCTACTGATCTAGTAATAGCCTTACGTATTTATGATATGTAGACCATCCAACTTACTGGATGGTCATTAGCATTTATCATGTTTACGTACAATTTTTACATGGTAAGGTGCTGCTTTAAAGAGGCCAGTGTAGTGATGCAGCTACTGTTTATGTCCAGGACATGGAGGTGCACGTGCAGCTGAATATGTGAAGCAAAATCTGTTCAGTAACCTGATTAGGCATCCAAAGTTCATCTCTGACACTACAGCAGCAATAGGTTGTTTTCACTTTTAGTCTTGTTAGCCAGATGATTCATTACATAGATCACCCAGCAAGGTGCTTTATTTATCCTTCTCATTTTTTTTTTCATTTGTTTGCTTCTCATTTCAGCGGATGCATACAACCAAACAGACTCTGAGTTTCTTAAATCAGAAAATAGTCAGAACAGAGACGCTGGTTCTACGGCGTCAACAGCCATCTTAGTTGGTGACCGTTTACTTGTTGCAAATGTAGGGGACTCTAGAGCTGTTATATGCAGAGGTGGCAATGGTAATGCTTCTTCAATTTTGTTTATGCATTGTTTTTCGGGAAATTTGCAATTGGTCGTAATCACTACATCTTAAGGGCTTTAAGCGGAAAGTTCCGAATGTTAGTCGTGTTTTCTTGTCTGGTACTGATATAATGCGTCTTCATAGCTATTGCTGTATCCCGAGATCACAAGCCTGATCAAACTGATGAGCGCCAACGAATTGAGGATGCGGGAGGATTTGTCATGTGGGCTGGTAAGTAATAATTCGTTTAATGGAAACCTTTTTTCTTATATGCGTTATATCCCCTACTTAATTGGTATTATGCTAAAAGGAACATGGCGAGTTGGAGGAGTTCTTGCTGTTTCTCGTGCATTTGGGGATAGGTTATTGAAGCAGTATGTTGTTGCTGATCCGGAGATACAGGTATTGGCTTTGCACCATAATCTCCTTTTCGATAGATAAGAAAACAACACTTGGCTATTTAATAATTTATCGTGTGTGAATAAACTCAATTACGGGGTAAGAGAGTGATTGTAGACTTATTTTCTATAGTAACTTCACCAATTCTGCCTTTGTCGTTCACTCATGAAAATTTATGGAAATTTCAGGAGGAAAAAGTTGATAGCTCTCTTGAGTTTCTCATTCTTGCAAGTGATGGTCTCTGGGACGTTGTATCTAACGAGGTAGGAAGTATCGTTTGACTTTCTAAACTTTCCCTTTCAAAAAATTTCCCTTTGTAGCATTGCCAATTCTCGGGCTTGAAAACACATATCCGTTCAAATTTATCTTATTACTCAGGAAGCCGTAGGCATGATCAAGGCGATAGAAGATCCCGAGGAAGGTGCAAAGAGACTGATGATGGAAGCTTACCAAAGAGGAAGTGCAGACAACATAACTTGTGTCGTTGTACGTTTCTTTTCAGACCATACAGCAGTAGGTTCCAGCAGCACCAGTATCCCAATCGAGCACGGTATTATTCCAGACAGAAGCTCCGGTGACTCATCAACCTAGCTTTAACATTGGTAACGTCCCTTGGATTTCGTTTTCTCAAATTTCTCCCCAAAAAAAACAAATGAAACTGGGAGACTATATATTGTTTTTAAAAAGGTCGAATGGTTTTTGAAGAATATATAGACAAAACTCAGGAAACTCTTTTACACGAACATTTTTTTCTGTCTCGTGTCACTTTTGTTATTGTTGTTATACATTATTTACTTGGGCATGTAAAGAAGCATAGAACAGATATGTTGATTTGAGTTTTCATCCACTAATGGTACAAGTGCTGATTTATTAGCTCTATCTTGAGTGTCTAGTTGTATATTATGCATGCACATATGATTGTTATGATTGTTGTTTAATTTAACTACTAAACTCTCAACAAAAAGCTCCCCTATGATTGTTGTTTTTTGCGTGTAATCATGAATAAAGTGAATGTAATGGAAGTGCCTACACGTAAAATAGAGTAAGCAAAAGTTGGAACTTCACCTTACAACACCAGACTAACCAAATCCATATATCACATATAGATGTGGCTGAGTGAGAACTACCGTTTATGGCGGTAGCTCACGAACAATGTTTTGAGCAAAACGTTACCAGTCTACCACAATGATTAATCATTTATACTTAATTTTGATCATATTTCATTGAGACCAAGTTCGCCTCTATCAAACACGAACAAAAGTTCTTCAAATTTACGGTAGACGAGAGTGAAAGCAAGTGTTACTGGTAATCTTTATGGGTTACTTTCATGTTAAAAATGCTATTTCTTATGTGTCACAACAATTCACAAGTCCGTATTGAACCATCTTCTTCGGACAAAAACATAAGACAAGGTCTATAATTGATACGCTATCAACTCTCTGATCGAAGAATGCAAAGCTAAACAGTAGAGAAGATGATACACACTACTGCTTTGTGGTGAGAGAAGAGTTAGCCAGTCCCTGATTTGAGGGTATTACTCAACCTGAAGGAGAAGAAAAAAAAGACTTAGAGTTTTGCTGAACCAAAAAAACTTTTTGGAAATAAATATTTCATACTAGTGCTTACCAATCTAGGCCTTCGAAAAGTCCTTCGCCTTTCACAGCACAAGTTTTGAAAATCGCCCATTGACGACTCTTTATCTTGTGCAACTCCAAGGCCTCTGTCACAGCCGCATCGTCAAGTGCACCTGGTAGATCCTGTTTCAGTTCATTACAGAATCGTCAATACGTATATGCAAACCCAAACTAATGTGATGCGGATTCTCAATTCGACCCAGAATTAACAATTTCAATGTGAATCTATCAGAACTTGGTGGGAAGCTAAACAACTTGACGATACTAACCTGCTTGTTTGCAAATATAAGAACCATTGCACCTTTCAGTTCATCTTCCTGTTAAAAAATTTAAATAAACCAAGGACGAGTTAGCTGCTTAGTGACAGAGGAACTATCTAGAGGCAAAAAGGTTCATAATTTTCACAAGAGCAGTTCAAATGATACAAAAAATTCTATATAGCACGTCACGATCTCAGTTCCCATCCCGAGAATGTCTCAGTTTGACTACACGGGTTTTTTTCCCCTCGGGTACAAATCAGAGAGACTTGAAGATTTATAGTCATCTATTACAAGGCTCTTTGACATTCTACTACCATCGCGAAGCAACATTTATAAGCGTCTAGAGCATATTCTAAACAATAAAAAAAAGCTGAGCCTTTACGTAAGAGGAATTGAGAAACTAATTGATCATTTTATCTAGAAAGCAATAAACCAATTACATGGGAAGATGGAACCTTAGTAGTAGTTTACCTCCAAAATTGCATGGAACTCCTCTTTCGCCACTCCAATTCTATCTGTATCACTCGAATCGACAACATAAATCACTGCTTGTGTATTTGGGAAATAGCATCTCCAATATGGCCTGTAACAAATCACCCATATAAATTGCGCGCAAAGAAAAAAAAAATAGTTCTCATTGTCTTTAGAAAAAAGATGTTTGAGTAAGCTACCTGATGCTCGTTTGTCCACCTGCAAGAGGAAAAAAATCAACGGATCAGTTGAATATATCGAATCTCCAAAAAATTGAAAAGTTAAGGTACAAACAGTTGATGCGAAGTATACAGAGCAATCCACTATATACATAACTAGAAATATGCAAACCCATAGGTACAACATTAAAGAAGACTGTTAGTGGATCCAATAAGAAGACGCTTTGATCTAAGATCAATTCAATGTACCACCTCCCTTGTCTGTATAGCAAAGACTATTCGAGCAACTCAAAATTCATCACCGATAGAGATAGAGATAGTTGGAAAGTTACCTAAATCCCAGACCTGAAACTTGATATTGTTGTACTGCACAGTCTCCACGTTAAATCCAATAGCTGCAGATCGGGAACAAAGCAAACATTTGAAAACATGAAATCAAGGATCCACTAGCTCGACGCATAAAAGGTAAGATCAAAACAGAAATACATACTCGGAATCGTTGAGACCACCTCCCCCATTTGAAGCCGATCTGGAGAACCAAATAAAATTAAAAATGAAGCTCAACACAAAAATGTCGAATCGCAAAACCGTAGCTACTAACAGTAGCTATATTATCTATGAAAATCGGAAGATGGAGGCAATTGATTACAGAGGATGGTGGTTTTTCCGGCATTGTCGAGACCGAGGACGAGGATACGAGCTTCTTTGTTTCCAAACACGGAAGAAAACAACTTCGTGAACGCGATTCCCATCTTCCTTCGCTTTTTTTTGGATCAGATCATACGATCTAAGAGACATTCGTCTCTTGGATCATCGAGCTCTCTCTCTTTACAGAGAAGACGAGGAAGTGGAAGACGAATTAACAAGTCCGAGATTTAGCAATTTGTTAGAACCCTCTGAATCAGCTAGCGGGACACATATGGGCCATTAATTAATCTCGGCCCAGTAAAAGGATATTGGCTTCAGTACTTTCACCGCATAGTGATTTCTTTACTAGAGAATAGAGATATCACGAGACTCGTGTCTTTTGCAATTCACCTCTCTTTTTGGCGTCAACATCCATCTTAGGCTTTGGTTGGTTGTTTGTGTTTGTGTTTGTGTTTGCGTTTAAAAGGTAAACAGAAATACAGAATGATGTTTTTTTTGTTCAAATATACTTTCTAACAATTTTAAATATATTGAACAAAAACATGATATCTATTCTGATATCCACACATCATTTGTTGTGTTGGCACACAAAAACTACTGGGGTAAGAGGGTAACTCCTTCCCTTACTTTTGTTAGTCACCTACTTTTGATTTTTATTTTGATTTTTCACCTACTAGGCGAAGTAGTTTCCTTGTTTTTTTATATAAGTAAGACTTTTCTCAAATTGCAGCATATTCATATATCCAGAGTGTTTTTAAATCTAAATCGCAGAGTTGAGAGAGAAAGTATAACGTACGGAAATATATACAATAAATATAAAAATATCTAAAGCAATAAATGAAAGAAAAGAAAGAAAATCCAAATGGAAGAGAATTCTTTGGAACTTTCTCCAGTACACGGACGCGGCTGCTCGGCGCCTCGAAGGACAGCTCACCGGTGTCAAAGTGTCAAAACAGAATCTATTCTTTTTGCTATTGTTTACTCAAAACAATACAGAACGTGACACGTGTTGTCATTTCTGCTAACTCTTTGACCCACAGAATAGCTAAACTAGATACGCAACACAATGATTTGCTAATCCAACTAGTTATTTTGTTAATAATTAGCTAATTTTTCTTATTAATCGTTGGAGAATACTATTTTTCGAAAAGAAATGGAGAGTATCAATTTGTCGAAAATTAATAAAGAACAGCAGTTTACGGTTTCGTAGATCTACTAAATAATTATAAACAACTCGACGAAATCCATCGAGTAAATATTTATATATAACCAAGTGGTGGTGGTCTAGTGGCTTCCACTTGGGGAGGAGTCGCCCTGTTGGTCTAGGCCAGGGATCGATTCCCCTCAAGTGCGAAGTTGCTAAACATTTCCCCATTTGGCCACACGGATATGGGCCCATGCTTTAGGGCCTATTTGCAAACCCGGAGAGAGGGTCTATCCATGGGCTGCACCTCCCCTGGAGAGATTAGTTGGGCTTCGGTCCAGATATCCTCCCGGTTTTAAAAAAAAAAAAAAAAAAAAAAAAAAAAAAAAAATATTTTGTATAATTAATTAATAATTTAATGTGTGCATGCATGAGATAAGTCAAATAGTTATTTGTTCAACGAATTTCAAGTCAACTAGTATTTGATGCTTTAAAATATTTCTCTGTATTGAGAACGGTCGAAATAGATAGAAATATTTTTGTGGAACTAGTCGCTCTATGTTGACAAACAAAAAAAATGAAAGTCGCTCTATGATATATTTTAATATTTTATAGTCTAATGCAACACGAAGATTTATAACTGTTAAAGGACTATATTTTTAATCAGTGTCAGAAATGTATATATATATATATATATATATATAATTATATGTGTTTATAAATGTAAGTTCTAGATGTATCTTTTATTCTTATAATTAATTTGAATGAAGTATCATCATATTGAGTTATTGATGGTGATGACATTGACACACACATGACATGCTAGGGAGAGAATAAAGAATCTGCATGAAAAACAAATATTATTGATTTAGTAAGTTGAATAATGGGTGTTTTATCCTCTCATGGAGGTTAAAAACTGATGTAACGGAAATTTCAAAGGGCAAATTATGATTACAATTTGAAAATCAATAGATGTGTGGAATCGGAGTTAGAATGGTTAAACAAACATGCACGAATTCATCTTTCAAAATAGGTTTTATTCTTTTAACAAAAAAATAACGCTGGGTATAGGGCAATCTGCTAGAGTTAAATTACAATATTCGTATGAATTAAAATAACACAGTCGAATTTTTGTCTCATTTTAAAAAACAAAACTAAAATTAAATCACTATGTAATTACGCATATGCATCTCCCCGGAGCAGGAAACCAAAACCTCTCCGAATCGAATAGCTCAGCTGTCAACAGTACATGCAAAGGTAAATGGCAAGTGATTATCTACTTTACGTCTTTACCCATCAAAATACAAGACTCACTTGAAAACCAAAAATATATACAGCTATTACTAAAATGTAGAGATTAGATTTTTAAACTGTTTTTTATGTCATAACATTATTGAAATCGCAAATTAAGGATGTAATCGATCGTTTTACCATGTTCATCATTTCTGGAAATTAATTTCCCGCTGTAAAAAACCACCAGACGAAATTTCATATTTAGCAGGCATTTTCACTCCAAAATATTTTCAAATTTTAATGAATATGTTACATATCAGGTCTTCTGATGAAATGAAAAAGCAACAACATACTAGAATGTCATTTGCCAATACAAGCAAAAAGAGTCAAAATGACCCTAACCTATATTAACCTAGATTATTTTTTTGCGTCTGAGTTTGTTTTTACGTTTATTTCCTAGCGTTTACAATTTGCAAAGAAAATATTATATAAAATTAATTTGGAAATCTAAGCTTTTGTTATTTTAAGCATATTTACCCAAATGACATTAAGGAATTGGTTGAAACGATCGAATCCTGAATACATGGATGTACACGCATGTACACGTATCAAACCGCATTCACAATCCTTTGGTGTGGGTAAAGTGATCAAATATTTCCTCAAAGTTACAAAACTTGGAATAAAGGATTTAGTATAGCAAAAGATAAATCATTACAGAACAAGTAACACCCAAAATTTTGCTCTCTAGTAGTATTTACATTTCTAGGAAACATTAGATGGAAAAAGTCTCCAGAAAACTCTCAAAAAAAGAAGAAGAAGAAAACATTAATAAAGAAAAAAGAAAGTTAGGGGAAAAAAGCTCAGTGACTCGTTGTTGGTTCTCCGGTATCTTTTACTTTCTCTTCATTTTCTCCCATCTTCTTCTCCTCGTCGGCAACAACACTATCCTCCTGAGAAACTACCATTTTACCCTCATGAACACCACACGTACACTTTTTCATCGCCGGCGTCGCGAGAAACCTCGGCATGTTTTCTCCAGCCATTATGACCAGAAACTTCTCCTCGTACGCTCCGTTCGCCGCTTTGTCCCCAGACCGACTCTCTTTCTCTTCATCCACTGCTCCACCGTTCCGATCATCTTCTTCGCCGGAGGAAGAAAGGCGCCAGTAAGAACAGGCGAGGATGAGAAGAGCAAAGGCGATGAGTCCAAGCATCGCCGCTAAACCGCCGAAGAGGTAAGGAACAGGCGAGTGCCACGGCGATTGCGGCGCCGCTCGGTGATTAACGGGAGCTGACGGCGATGCTGACTTGGCGTGCATCGCCACATCTTCCAAATTCGATCGAATGCTCAACGGTCTCATTTTTCTGTTGATTATTTTTTCTGTTGTTTAGAGATAGTTTTCTGACTCTCGACTCTGTTTTTGCTTGTTAATTTTTCTCACTTAATTGGGAATAAAAGTAAAGCTGAATGTGAAACAATGGGGAAGGTAATGAGACGTATTTATATTACAGATTATTGGTATAAAGCAATTTGGGGACAAAGTGACGATTATTTTTTAATTAATAGAATATAGTGAATTCAATTCTCTCTTTTTAAACCATAGTGCTAAATTCATTTCATAAACCCCCAAGAAATATCTGACAACAAAAACCACCCCGAAAGATTATTTATTTCATTAGATTTTTTTCACCTTATATGGTAATTTTACGAAGGGGTGACGACTGACGACAATCAAGACGTACGTTCACGATGCTTCTACACGCCATCACCATATATTTAAAGTCTTAAAGAATCTAACTACATATTTAACCATATACTGTATGATATATTAACCCGTGTGGTAGAGTTCTTTTACACTTAACAAGTAGTCTAATGGTTTATTCTAATGTTACTATCGTGTCACAACCCAAATTCAATAAAAAGAAATGAACGGCTGAATAGATAAACAAAAGTTACATGTAGCAATATATATATAACTCCACCACGCTGGACATGTGTTGCGCCATATCCACTCTAAATCTCTAATTGGGGGGTACGTTGTTAAATAATAGTATTCAATAGTGAGAAATAAAAGGAGGGACAGTGTCATGATTCATCGTTTCAATTCATGTATCAACATAACTGGACGCTTAACCACTTTTCTTTAAAGATAAAATTAAACAATAGTGATTTGAGAGTTGAGATAGATATACATAGTCCGTACAGATGAAGCTAGGCATATATTTGAAATCGATGTGCTCACATTGACATTTTAATATATCTATATTATAATGTACTTAATCCGGACATAGTGAAAGAGCATATTAGATTTGGGGTATAGTGGAATATGACGATGTTTGCACAACAATAAGAGCGAACAAAGATGATTTGAGAGAAAGAGATAGATTGTGGGTTAAAGTGCCAACATCTCATTTTATTTTCTTACTCATTCCCTAAATTTCAATTGGCTCTGTTGCTTTTGATATGACAAATATATTAGTCTCTTTAGCGAGGCTAAGTGATGATTCCTTTTTTGCACTGAGTTATGGATAAGATCAGAAGATTATTTAAGATTTCATGTTGTTTATGTGGTTAAAACACAGTTCACTTATGAGATTTCAGATTTGTAAAGATTGCTATGTCTAATTTGATGTCCGTATCACTATAAATTTTTAGTTTTAGTTTTAGTTCTAGTACAGTAAATTTTATATTGCGGAGGTAGTATCATACGTTAATTCAACTTAATATATGTATACTAGTTAAATATAGTATCTTCATTCTTCTGTATAAGATCCATTATCCACAGTAAAAACGAAAAATATGGTCTTCCTTTCTCTTTGGTTTTTCTTTAACTTTTTTTTTTGCCTTTTTGGTATATTTGTTTTCTATCCCACAAAAGTCTTTATGTATCCATGTGTCGTTTTGAGAGTAATTTTAAAAAAATATTAAATGTATAAATCAGACTTCAAGTTCACCATAATTTTAAATCTGAATCTCTTCTATAACATATCCAGAGTTTCTTACTAAATTCTACTGTGTGCAAACCAATAACAACAAATTTAAACAATAAAAAGCACCAATAAGAGGGCCATATTATTCATTAGCATTCCATTATACATGAGAAAATAATATTCTATTATTTATTTGTGCCCCACATCTCGTCAGCTTCCACTTAGGACAGTTATACCTTTCTGCAGTAGTACATTGTTTTCTGCACGGACAATCACCCGCTCATCGTTTAGTACTTATCTTCACTAGTCTCTTGTAATTTAATAAAATGTCAAATTCAATATTTATACCAAATTCAATTGAAGTTCAGTAGGAAACAAATCGTAAGTAAGAAACTTTAGCTTTTTTAAGAAAGTATTCATAAATTTTGGACTAACCTTACTTAAAAAGATTGTATCTTTTACCGTTTACAAATAACTAAATAAGTAATCAAAATCCAAACTAGTTTTGTTTAGATGATAGAACCACAAGAAAATAATGTTACAGGAAACCTCTTTTGTTAAATAGCTTCAATCAAAGCTCAAGGTATTTGTAATAATAAAACTATACAAGTCACTAACAAACTTTGCAGTGATTCGTAATTGTTGTATTAGCCGCGAAATGAAGATGAGCGTATAAATAGGAAAGGATATCAAACTTGAGGTGTTACACACCATTTGAAGTTGCCAATTTTTATATCAAACTTAAGAGGTCGCTACTCAAAAGCAAATATAATGATTGCTTCCTAGAACAAGATTATCAAAAAACAAGACATTTAATTCTGAAACCTGTAACTCTTTTAATACTTGAGCAATATCCATTTCGTATGTTTTTTGCTTTACTCAAGGGCAAGTTTCGTATGAGGCAAGGCCACTTGGATTCGAAATACTCCACAAACTTTTAGTTATATAAAATATAGCGTGCCAACCTTTTTTCCTAAAATAAATCTGCAATATTTAATTGTAATTTCTGTGAATAATCGGATTCCACTTTTGTACTTGAGCGGCCATTTCTTTCTTATTAGTGACTTTCATTAATTTTTAATCATTTTAGTGTGTTTCAACTATAATAGAAATTGTTGGCGAAAGTCGACCTATCAAGAAAGAAAGCTCGTGTCAGATAATAACAACCACACATATATACGATCACTACAGCAATGCTGTTAATTAATATTCCAACTTTATACTAATTTAGTTTATTGAGGATTAGGGACAAAAATATAGTATTAAACTGGAAGGGAAAACATAATTATTTAAATAAGCTGGTGAACATATTCCCAACTTGAGTTTTAGTGGTGTTTGGTGACGTACAAACTTCTCGTCTTCTAGATAAGGAACTATTCACTTCAATTTTCTAAACTATGCACTACAAATTTTATAAAGACGGATTAGAAAAAAGAAGTCTAAAGTAGTAACCCTACAATAACACATGAGTCACGACTTTTGAATTAACTACTATTATATAAAGGCTACTTGATTTCATCTTAGTGCAATGTTTGAGATTAAAAACCCCCATCTCAATACCTTTTTATTAAAACAAAAACAATTATGTCAAGCAAGTTAGAGTCGTTAAAGCATGATCATCCTTAGAGACTCATAGTGAGTCTTTTTAAAATTTTTATTTGATTATTTTAAAATTTTGTTATAATTTAGTTAAATTAAAAAAAGTTGAACCAATAATTAAAAAATAAATATAATAATTACCAGAAATGGAATTCTAAAATGTCCTTTTTTACAGACTATAATTTCTTTTTGTCATCATTTCTGATTTTTTTATTATTAAATTTTTGATCATAATCTGTTTAAAACCCTTCTATAATCATGCTTTTAGACCCAAGCAAACAACTTACTAACCTAGAAATTTTAAGTTTCAATTTTTATATATACATATGTATCATGTTTATATTTTATCATGCAAGGAAATTAATTCTGAAACTAGTTTTCTAATAAATTCAAACAAGACATATTAAAATGTACAAAACTCCAATCCGGATTTGTTTAATCCGCAATCGGATGAATTATTTTTTGGTTTTCTAAAACTGCAGTTTTTCATGGCCGGTATTGCATTAACAATATATGTCGCCTTATAAAGATGAATTTTAATAGGACAATTAACCCGATTTAACACATCTCCAATGTCTAATATACGAGTACTTGCAAAACCTATGTACAAAACTTATCTTCTACCACTTTAGATTTTAAGTACTAGTTCAGATTTGTTTTTATTTCCACTTTACTGATGATAAATAATGTTAAAGGAAATTTACTAGTTAAGATAAAACTGATGTGTATATCAAAAAAAGAAGAAGATAAAACTGATGTGAGGAATAAAATGACGATCTTTAAACCAGGATCAGGCTCACATTCACAATATCGGATATTCCATTTAGGTCATATGAACATTGCTTCGTTTGCAGTGTTCATTCGCCTCGTCTGAATTAACAGATTTGATAGGCCACCATGTTTTGCTTCTCCCTGCTTTGATTTGATTTGATTTGATTTTTATTATTATTTAAACAATCTTGTATAGATTCGTAATTCCAAAGTAATATATTTATTATGTAGGCCACGGGCCACCATTGTTCTTCTTTAGTAGCCGTTGTTATTACAACTTAACTACGAAAACCACGAAATACCTAAGGCTTGTGTAAGTCTAAACGATCAATCAATCGATTTTATTTATAATTGATCATCTATTATATTTTTTTAGCTAAAATTGTTAAAGGGCAGTGTTCTCTCTGTTAACAGGCTAAGTAAAACCTTTATAGGTTATAGACATAGCAAGCAGCCCACCAAGAAAAGCTGCCCTGTAATGTAAATGCCAAATTATATTCATCTTTGCGAACTCGTTTGCATGTTTCATCATTTTGGATTTTTTTTTTTTTTTTTTTTAGAAAAAGTTAACAGTGTTGTATTATCTTGATAGTTAGTATATTTAGCATCATGGGTCATGTTTTTTTTTCTTCGATCAACAACTTCAATAGAGATTAAAGGTCTCAAGTTCCATCCAAGGAGTATAAATTACAATATAACATGGCAACTATTGCCGAAAGATTCACCATATACATGGCTAAGCAAGAGATAAATTGTTTTAGAAAAACAAAAAAGCAAGAGATAAATAGGAGATAAATTTCATCAACATAAATCATAAGGAATCTAAAATCATAACTAACATGTGTCAAATTAACCATGCAAAGGAAATTGGATACTTGCCGTCACGTCTCTTTTTTTTTATTTTTATGAAATGAAGTATGGACATATTTTTTTTTTTGGTGAGAGAATTAGTCTATCCTCGTTGATTTACCACCTGCCTCTCGTAGAATAAAATCACCCAAACGAAGCCTTCTTTTTCTATTTACTTTTCAGATTTTTTTTTCTCTATCGAACAAGACTATGAGTTGACAAAAGAGACAACAAAAGTGCTTTTATAGGATTGTAGTCATTGTATATTCGGTCTCGATGGTGGATTTTAGTGCTTTCATTGTCATATTCTTTGTCTCCCAATAAAGGAAAAAAAGAAAAGAAAGAAGTTCATTATGCAGATTGAAGAACACTAAGTCACAATCTGAGATTTTTATTGATTGACAAGTTCTTTTGGATATTCTTGTATATATTCGTGGGAAATTGATTTGATGGGAAATGAAAACAAAACAAATGGATAATCATCCTCCGGGGAATCTAATAATCATGCATATATCAAGAAAGGAGATATTAATTGGGCCTAATTGTATAATTTAGGCCCATTAGCCCATATCAAGAGTCTTCTCGGCTGTTAAAAATCCAACCGGTGGAGGTGATGGCTTCGAGCTGGACCAGTCGGAGATTTAGGGTTTCAACGGGGACTCAGTAGTCGACGACTCTCCGATCCCTTCTTCTCCCGGCCAAAATCCGTCGAAGCTTCTCTTTAGTAGCATTTGACTGGCTCGTCTCAGCTCAATTCTCTGCTTTGTTAACGTTACAGCTTCGTCGAGGTTCGCAATCTCACTCACTTTTGTATCGTTTAATTTATTCGTTTGCGGTTAGGTAGTATCGAATTTTGATCACACGAACCGACCTTCCGTTTGTGATGAATTAATGAAAACAGAGGCTCTCTCTTATTGCTATGCTTCAAACTCGGGAATGAATTTTGCAACACGATGATCAGGAATAGTTCGTCTCTTACAGACTATAGCTTCATAAGAGAAGAACAATCTAGGATAGCTAGCTAATTAGTAGATAGGGAATTGAGACACTAAACTACGAGAATTGAAACTGGAAAAATTTCTAATTTGGGGCATCGTGTTGATTTCATACATCTTTAATCCGATTTTTCAGCAAGTTCAGGTGTTGGCTTAAGTAATCTCGTTTGGCGGGAGAGATGAATCACGGCCAACAATCTGGCGAGGCAAAGCATGAAGATGATGCTGCTCTTACAGAGTTCCTTGCGTCTCTCATGGATTATACTCCTACTGTAAATTTCCCTTTTTGTCTATTTTGAACTTTTGTTCAGGCTCTGCATTGATTGAACTGAACTCTGGTTGTTGATTGGTTTCTGGATTTGTTATTTTCTTTCAGATTCCAGATGATCTAGTGGAGCACTACTTGGCTAAGAGTGGGTTTCAGTGCCCCGACGTACGATTGTAGGTATTTCCGTCCAGTTTTATGTGATACTTTATAAGGAAAGAGCAGCTTAGTTGCTATTATGGGATTTAGAATGGTTTACCAAGCATTTTAGTTAGAATCATCTCGGATGTCCTAGGTTTTTCGTTTGTGGTTGAGTTGAATTCTGGGATAGAATACTCTTCCACGTTGGGTTTAGGTTTTCCTTATCTACTTTTTCCTGTGGAAATGGTGTATGATTGAGAATTCCATGTGTTGACTATCAATGGAAAAGATTGGCACTTGTATTCTATGCGAACATCCGAATGTATGTACGGAAGAACGCGGGAGTTCTTGTTTTTTCTTTCGAATTAAATGCTTAACCATTAGGATTTTTAACTGTGGGGGTTTTATCCTCTTTTCATAATCTTTCTCTGTACCGGTTTGTGCTGATATCTTTGTCTAATTGGTTTGACAGAATAAGGCTAGTTGCTGTGGCTACACAAAAGTTTGTTGCTGATGTTGCCAGCGATGCTCTTCAGTAAGTTTCATTCCCTTCTCCATGAACTTTCATACCCTTTTTCATGCTTGACTTGGACCAAGAGAAGCGGCTCTTGTATTTTTCCATAAACTTATTGACATAAGCTCCTGAGTAATTCAAATTTGTAAATTATAAACAGGCACTGCAAGGCTAGACCAGCACCAGTTGTGAAAGACAAAAAACAGCAAAAGGTAACCTCTGGCTCACTTTCGTTTTTGTCCTTGTCTTTATCGTTTGGATCATGTCGTGAATTTCCTTTTTTTATTATAAACAGGATAAGCGTTTAATATTGACAATGGAAGACCTTTCGAAAGCTTTGCGTGAGGTAAATGATTCCTCTTCTCTAACTTCATGCTTTTAGTGGCTGTGAAGAAAATGTACAAATGGCATAGGGCTAATTCAGTATCACAGAATGAACATAAAAACATTTACAAGCATGTATAGGTAGTTCTGATTTTGTGGATTACAGTAGCGTAGGCAGGTATGTAAGGTTTTTCCATCTCATCTTCACTACTAGTGGAAAGCTAACCAATGAGTAAACTCGGTTTGGCAGTATGGTGTGAACGTGAAGCATCCAGAATATTTTGCTGATAGCCCTTCGACCGGAATGGATCCTGCGACAAGGGACGAATAGAAACCAGGAAGTCTTGATCGTCTTTGCCGCGTATGGATGATCTTGTTTGTTGATTTTCTGTTGTGTTTCAGTTGAAACAAAACTTACGTCTCTTCGTAGTCATCAATTACATGTATATTCCTGTTGTTGTTTGTTTCTTGACTTGTGTCTCTGCTGTTGTTGGGTTTCCAACAACGCTCTTATCTTTCACAATTGTAAGTCTTCAAGTCGGGATAATAAGATTTATAGTTCTCATTAACTGGGTATTGTAGGTCAAAACTGTTCTTCATTTTTTTTCTCAATTTACAATGATAAACCGAATTCTTTTCATCTATCGTGTGATTCTTACAAGTTTCAATGCCACAATCCGATTAGGTGATCCCTCTTTGTAACAAGAGGAAATTAAGTGGTCATTTACTTGGACACCATAATAGATGACTTTGGAATTAACACCAAAAGAGAAGAGCTCTCATTTTCTGTGGTCTCTTTTTATCTTTACCGAAAAGATACAAAGAACACACCATAATTTAACAGTTTATACTACTCACTCACGTTGCCTCGATTTCTGAAATAGTAAGCTTTTGTATAAAGTAAAGGGAAACCTCGATTTACTATTCAATTGAGTTGTTTTCTCTTGAGTTATTTGAGATGGCGAATCCACCACTTCGGTCTCCGACCAATCCGCATTTCTTCCAGCCACTTCTTCCTGGTTCCGACACTCACCTCGTAACACACTCTCTTCTCTCGATCTTTATCTCTGTTTATGGTCCCTCTTGCATTATCGTTTTATTCTTTCCCTTAATTGTTTTACTACTCATGGTTGCAGACAATACCCGTTGCCTTCTTCTCAAAGTACATAGAAGGAAAAAACGAGCAGAAATCGGCGAAACTGAGATCGGACGTCTCAGATAACACTTGGGAAGTGAAAATAGAAGGCCGGAGGTTCACCGGAGGATGGAAAGACTTCGCCACAGCACATGACCTTCGAATCGGCGACATTGTTATTTTCAAACACGAAGGAGACATGGTGTTTAGTGTCACTCCTTTCGGTCCTAGCTGTTGTGAGATTCAGTATGCACAATCTCACATTATCAAGGAAGAAGAGGTTGACAACAGTCATGATGACAATGAGGGTCAGCACAAGATTCGTAAGTTTAGTCTCTGTCTTGTACTCTTACTCACAGTTTGGTTCACCAGAAGAAGATTAAAAATTATTGAAATCTTTTTGATACAACGAGGAAACTGTTTCTCTGATGATTGATTCAGGAAAAGTTTTGAGGAATAAAAGTCTAAAACTCGTAACAGAGCCAAAGTCTTCATTCTCATTCGACTACTGTTTTGTAGCTGAAGTCACTGCTTCAAACCTAAAATTGGACACACTTGTGAGTACTTACTTCATTCTGTTTCATACGTATAAACCATGTTCATGATGTATAATTGGGGTTTGCAGCATCTTCCCGTGGAAGCTGCGAGTTCGAATGCTCTGAACAAACGCTGTCACGAGATGATAGTAGTGAACAAAGAGGGCAAATCGTGGACTGTGAATTTGAAGTTTAGAGAAGCATGCGGACGTTATTACATCAGAGGAGGCTGGAGAAGATTCTGCCTTGATAACGGATGCAGAGTAGGAGATTTAATCGCGTTTAATCTAGTCGGAGACGGGGAAACCACTCCAATGATCTGTATCTGTCCTGAAGAAGAGTGTTCAGAACGCATGAGCAGAGAGAGAGGGAATAAGAAGAGAAAGAGACGGCCTAATTGGGTAGCTTCGTCATCTTCAAGGAAAAACCGATTTGTCACACTCATTCTCACACGTTACAATTTCAAATGCTCCAAACTTGTAAGCAAAGATCTTCGTTTATGTTTACATTTACTTCAGATCCTCTGTTTGTTTATTTATCTGTCTGTTTTTTCTCGGTTTCTAAATCTTGTGCAGCCTCTTCCCGTAAGCTTCACCAATACCAACGGGATTACCAACCACAAGGAGATAATCCTGCTGGATAAACATGGTGTGGAGCGGCTAACGAATCTAGTGAAGGATGGTCCAAACTATGGAAGAAGAGGATTGGGAAAAGGATGGAAACTTTTCTGTGAAGCTAATGACGTGTTGAAGATTGGCCAGCCTTTTGTGTTGGAGTTGATGTGGAAAGATACAATGCCTGTTCTTAAGTTTTGTTCTAAGGTCAAGATGGAAACTATCTCTTACTGAAGAACGCAGTAATTTAATTAATGTCTCTATATTTGATTAAAAGAAAACTGCGATTAAAGATCGTTTAATAAGTTGGATTGTCGAATTATCTTTCCAGTTTTCAATGATGTTAATAGTTAAATCGGAAAACGTGTTTGTTGGACGAGATCTACGAGGTCACTGGTAAAAAGTTAGTACTACTGTAACGTATTCTGGCCTCGAGGTTACTGTAACGTATTCTGGCCTCGAGGTTCGAGACAAGAAAAGTCTTTGAAAATATGAACGTTTCTCTGACAAAGCTTAATTCAACCTGTTCTTTCTGAGTAAGTAAAAATTTTTGGTAAATTTTCTTCTCCCAAAGAGATAAAATTCGGTGCTTTATACTTGAGGTGTTCAACGATGGCTGTACTTCAATCTCCAACAAATCCACATTTTTTCCAGCCTCTTCTTCCTGGCTTTCACTCTCACCTGGTTCTACTCTTGTCTCTGTCCCTCTTCACCGAGTAATGCTTATTGTGAGAGAGATGGTTTCGGTTTTTTAAAAAGATCAAATTCTTTTGCATGTTGTTGTAGAGCATCCCTGTAGCCTTCTTCACAAAGCATGTTGAAGGAGTAAACGAACACAAGACTGCGAAATTGAGGTCGGATGTTTCAGATACGACTTGGCAAGTGGAAATCGATGGCCGGAGACTCACTGGAGGCTGGAAAGAATTCGTCACAGCTCATGATCTTCGTATTGGCGATGTTCTTGTTTTCAGACACGATGGAGATTTGGTGTTTCATGTCATTGCATTGGGACCCAGTTGCTGTGAGATTCAATATTCATCAGCTCACGGAATCCATGATGATAGCGATGATCATGAGGACAACATCGGTAAATTTTCTGTCTTTTTTCTTTTTGAAATGTACTAAAAATCTGGACAAATGAAGCAAATTTGATGTTTCCCTGTGGAATATTTGACTGTTTTAGCTTCAGATATCAAGCCAATAAAGAAGAGAGCGAAGAATAATCCAAAAATAGAAGAAGAGTCTTCATCAGACCATTCTTGTTTTGTAGTAAATGTCACAGTCTCAAGCTTGCGTGCCGATAAACTGGTTAGAATTTCCCACAAAAAAACTACCATCTGTCTCATACTACTATTAGTTTAAATTTGCTACAAGAGAGGTTAATTATACTCAAATAATGTTTGTTGATTTGTAATGGGGGTTGCAGTATATTCCACTTAGTTTTGTGAGGTCAAACGGTTTGAGCAAAACATACTGCAAGATTGTTCTACTGAACGAATTGGGAAGATCATGGAACTTAAGTTTGGATCACGTCAAATGCGGGACTTATATCAGACATGGCTGGAGAAGATTCTGTAGAGCCAATGGGATTAATGGAGGTCGCTATACATTCAAACTGGTCCGAAGATCGGGAACGCCTGTAATACGTTTGTACCAAGCAGAACATAGACATGAGGACGATATCCATTCTTATCTCGTGGGATCTCTCACGCCTTCAAGTCTGCGCAATGATACGCTGGTGAGTACAACTTTCGGTTTATGAATCCCTTAAGAATCATTGGAACTTATGTGGTAGCGAGTGATGTTTGGTATGATTTGGGGGGATTTTAATATGATGTTGCAGTATCTTTCAAGGAGGTTTGTGAACTCAAATGGTCTGAAGAAAGGATGCTGTGAGATGATTCTGAAGAATGAAAATGGTGGAACATGGAATTTAGTTTTGACACACAAGAAATCAAGCAACACTACTGTTATCTCACGAGGCTGGAGAAGTTTCTGCTTAGCAAACGGGATAAAAGCTAGAGATCCCTTCAGGTTTAAACTAGTTCGAACCGGAAAAAAGCCTGTTCTTCGTTTTTTGCCTGCAGCATCCAACAGTGACACAAGGCAAGTAGACTGTTTGGGAAGTAACGATGTAAATTCGCTCTCTACAAATTCGAGCAGCGGAGAAGAGTGTAGTGAAACCGATGAAAGTGAAGATATGAGCAGGGACGACATCGGTTTAAAGGAGGAAAGTGAAGAGGAGAGCGTCGAAGACAAGAGCAGGTTAAGGGAATGTTTGAATACAGAGAAAGGGAAGTATTGCTCAAAACCGGGAGCTTCATCTTCACCAAGTCAGAACCGATTTGTTACATTAACTATTACACAGTACTCTGTTAAAAGCAATAAAATGGTGAGCCTCGAGGTTGTCTATTACTCCATAGGTTTTTTGATATGTAATCAGGTCAATCATATTGCTCTTTGCGCAGAGGCTTCCACTACGTTTCACGAAAGTGAATGGCATAAAAAAAGCAGGGAAGATAACACTCTTGGGTAAGGACGGAAAAAAACGGAAGGTGCATCTTGCGAAAGAAAACAGACGCGGAAGAATGAGATTAGGAAGAGACTGGAAAGGATTCTGTGAAGCTCATGGTGTAAAGATAGGAGAGTCCTTTGTGTTGGAACTCATTCGGAAGAAAGACGGAAGTCCTGTGCTTAAGTTCTGCACCAAAAAGTAATTTTGTCTGAGACTGTTGTTTGAACGTGTTAGTTTGGGTTCACTTGAACACTCTTTTATGCTTTGATTTACCTTTTGTGTACTATCTGTATTCTCAGTGGGAAAAGACGATGAAGTTGGTAAGTAAAAGTAAGGTAGCTTATCTAATCACTACTTCCAAGTATCCTCAAATTAAGGAAACCAATTTTAGCCAGTGCTCCTTTTTATCCAAGTACAACACTAGTTGTACATTTGACAAGCTGGATACTAAAATATTGTTTGTTTTTTGAAATATATGTGGATAACTTATGAATATGAAAAATTTTGAAAATATTTATAACTAGTTTTCTGCCGGCTGTTCCATAAATTTTTTAAAATTATACAAAACATATTAAATTGATGGATTAACCTATTTTATTTTTATAGATATGAAATTTAATTCATTTAAACTAAAATGATTTTATATAAATCAATAAATATATTATTTAATTATAAATATCAAATTATAACTATATTATTATTATTATTTTATATTTATCAAATATACAAGAAAAAATGTAATGGGCCACAGAGCCCATTAAAACACGAACCAAAACTAAACGAAGTGGGCCGTTTGGCCCATTATAGTATATAAAAGCAAAGAAACCTTATTTCCTCGTATAAATTGGCGGCTTTGCTGAGTGTAGAAAACCCTAAGCGTCGTCGATTGCTTAAGCTGTTTTTTTTCTCTTGAGGCTGTAGCCGACCTGAAAAGATGAAGGTACGTGGAGAGCCTCAAGTAGAGTCTTGGATGTTCCGTTGGTTTTCTCGTTTGCTCATTTAGTTCATGTTTCCGTGTTTCAGTTTAACGTCGCAAATCCAACCACTGGTTGCCAGAAGAAGCTGGAGATCGACGATGACCAGAAACTGTAAGGCCTTGTTCCTTTTCATTTTCATTCCTTTTTCTTTTGTAGATTTCTTGATAGGTTTTCGGAACTATTGTTTGATGTTCAGCGATGTTATCTAGTACACATGAAGTAATTGTCCTCTTCTTATGTACCACTATTACGCATTGGACTCTTCTCTTTATGTTCGTGTCTTCACAAAATCATGTCTGGATTCTAGTTTGAAGTCTCGTGGTCTTTCGGTATTAGTATTAGTTTATTGAGCTTGTGATTTGTTGTTGCAGCCGTGCGTTTTATGATAAGAGACTCTCCCAAGAAGTCAGTGGAGATGCTTTGGGCGAGGTTCGATCTCATCTCCTCTCCCTGTTTAATTTCACGATTATACTTCGATTTATTAATTTCGAAGCAATTGTGTTTATTGCAGGAGTTCAAAGGATACGTTTTCAAGATCATGGGTGGGTGCGACAAGCAAGGTTTCCCAATGAAGCAGGGAGTTTTAACTCCAGGCCGTGTTCGCCTTTTGCTTCACCGAGGTTATTAATCAACTTTCGTCTCTTTTTATGTTCACATCTGTATTGGTTTGTGTGTTTTGATGTGGATTTTTACATCATTTTGTCATCCCTGAGCAGGAACTCCTTGCTTCAGAGGACATGGGAGGAGGACTGGAGAGAGAAGAAGAAAGTCTGTTCGTGGTTGCATTGTTAGCCCTGATCTCTCTGTTCTTAACCTTGTCATTGTGAAGAAGGGTGAGAACGATCTTCCCGGCCTTACCGATATCGAGAAGCCAAGGATGAGGGGACCAAAGAGAGCTTCAAACATCCGTAGACTGTTTAACCTCAATAAGGAAGATGATGTGAGGAAATACGTCAACACTTACCGCCGCAAATTCACAAACAAAAAAGGTGACACAAAATCAAATCCCTATCTCATACACACTCGGGAATGAATTATGATAATGGTTTCTCTGAAACTTGTTTCATCGTTTTTGGGGATTATTACAGGCAAGGAAGTGAGCAAAGCACCTAAGATCCAGAGGCTTGTGACCCCATTGACCCTCCAGAGGAAGAGAGCCAGAATCGCCGACAAGAAGAAGAGGATTGCTAAGGCTAACTCTGATGCTGCCGAGTACCAGAAGCTTCTTGCCTCAAGGTTGAAGGAACAGCGTGACAAGAGGAGTGAGAGTTTGGCAAAGAAGAGGTCGAGACTTTCTTCTGCTGCTGCCAAGCCTTCCGTTACTGCCTAAAAAGCTTGAGAATCACATTTCTAGTTTTGTCTACTTTTTTTTTTTTTGCTTCTCCGGCATTCAATGAGTTAGTTCGAGTTCATATTTCACTTGCTGTTACATCCATGACATGGGTTCACCTTTAAGGATTTGTGTTTCAGGATTTATGCTCTTTTAGTTAAAAGACCATAGCTCGATTTTTTATTTCTCTTCTTTCCATTTATTACTCAACATAGTTTTCCTATCATTTAAATAAACCAGACTTTCGCCTATCATTTAAATAAATCAGACGTTTGCCTCCTCACAAGAACCGATGATAATATACGACTTTTGAAACTGAGTAAGATCTCCGAGTGTTAAAATACTGTATAAGTAAATGGATCTTATTTCTAACTCCTATAACTTTTTTTTTTTTTTTTTTGGTACGCCTAACTCCTATAACTGTTATCTTGTTTTACGACTTTTGAAGCTGAGTAACATCACCTAATGTTAAACAACGAACTTTTTTTATATTATGTAATAAGTTGCAGAGACTCTCTTCACTCTTCAGTCTTCAGTGGTTACCATTGGTAACTTGCTGACTATTTCAAAAATTTTGGTTGACCGAAACTTGCGTAGAATTAACGTAGTTCTGAGACAGAATATCAGAGGGGTGGTGGCGCAGTTGGCTAGCGCGTAGGTCTCATAGCTATTGAGTGATCCTGAGGTCGAGAGTTCGAGCCTCTCTCACCCCAACGCTTTTTCATTTTGACTCATATAAACCGAAAGTGAAAAGCATAACAAAAGAGCTACCATTATCATCTCGTTTTATTTATTGAGATAAAATCTAAGGATTCAAACCATTAAAATATCGTCTAATATTGTAGTATTTGTTTGAGTTTTGGTTTGCACTCTTTTGCTTATCAGATTTTATGATTTAGAAAGGTATTACACCCACAGAAATTGAATCTAGTTAGGCATTAATTTTTGTACAGTAATGATTTAAATTTACTGTCTTCAACTGATATCTATCTTTAGTCTAGAAAATTGTGTAAAATTTAAGTCTCTCTCAATTCATTTATTGTGAAATACAAGAAGAGAAAGCGCCTAGGAATGAAGAGACAACCATCTCTTTTTGTATTTTATAGCTTTCATTCGCCTAGAAACCTTTTGGGTTTGTTGAAGTGATAGGAAATGGCGAATGCGTCAGTCTTCCCTCCGGCAAACCCACATTTCGTCCAGCCTCTTCTTCTCGGTTTTCATAATCACCTCGTAAGTAATTTCTCTGTGTATGTCTTTTATCAGTCTCTATGAACATATAGATATTAGATAGTATCATATAGATAGTATTATGGCTCATTTTCGTTTGCTGCAGAGTATTCCTGTGAAGTTCTTTTCCGAGCACATAGAGGGAAAACACGAGGGCAAGACTGTAGCGTTGAGATCAGATGCGTCGGAGAAAACATGGAAAGTGAAAATGGAAGGCCAAAGACTCACGAAAGGTTGGAAGGAGTTCGTTAAGGCACATGATCTTCGAGTCGGTGATTTTGTTGTCGTTAGACACGAACGAGACATGTCTTTCCATGTCACTGTTTTAGGACCAGGTTGCTGTGAGATCCAATACGTAGCCTCTGGTAACCGCGACGAAGACGAAGAAGAGAATGATGAATTTAGTATATAACTTCATCACCATTAGTTCAATGTGCATTTACGTCAATTGAGACTCTTTCTATTCTTGAAACATTTCGTTTTCTGATTCAGAAATATCTGACAAGGAAGTTGAGAAGAATCTACCGACAGTAAAGTCTAATCAGTCGTCATCAGAGCTATCATGTTTTAGCCAATATGTTACAGCTTCGAACATGTCAAGAGATACAGCGGTTAGTTACGTTTTCGGTTTCTTTTTTGTTGTTAATATTGTGTTCCATATATATATATATTACATGCAGTATAAGTATGTGTGAAGAGTGTATCGATAATAGAATTCCCACATGCAATTTGATGACTGATTCAGGGTGTGCCCTCAGCCTTCGCAAAGCGAAATGGTTTGTACGGGGGAAGTCAAAATATAGTTTTGATGAACGAAGAAGGAAGATCGTGGCCTTCAGAACTAAAGAGACTTCTTTCTTGTCGGATTGTTATATATCGAGGTTGGACAAGTTTTTGCATTGCAAACAAGTTACAAGTGGGAGATGCTTGTACATTTAAACTTCTCCAAAACGCAAAAACGCCTGTGTTTCAGCTCTGCAGCCGCACAAAGGCAGAGCGGAAGAAGAAGACTCTGTCCGAGGAAGATATAAGTATTGCTGAAAGAACCGATGAAAACCGGTTTGTGAAGTTAACTCCTACATTAATTAGCCTTGAGAGGGGAAAACAGGTGACTTTTTCGAGGCCTTTATGTCGCGTTTCTTTGATGCATTTATTTTTAAATTCTGAATCTTTTGCAGCATCTACCGCTAAGTTTCACGAGAGTGAATGGACTCATCGAGCCGGAAAGGATAAATCTGGTGGATAAAAACGGAGATGAGTGGTTAATGAAGCTTAAGGTTGATAATAGAAGTGGACTGATGTACATTATGAGTGGTAATGGTTGGAAGAGTTTCTGTGCCGTGAATGAAGTAGGCGCAGGGGAGTCTCTAACTTTGGAGTTGATCCGAGGAGGCGTAAGTCCTTTGCTCAAGTTCTGCTCCATGGTTAGTATGAACGTCAAATAACTTTCAGTCCACGTTTTTAGTTTTCACTCGTTTGAAATTATTAAACAAACGACTTGTACTCAGATGGAGCAATCACCATTTGAAGCAGAGGCTCGGGGGCACAAGCGAGCTCGAGTTCAAAAATGGATCCAGGAGACTAGACCAAAGCTTGAGATAAGGGAGAAGAAAACAGTTGAAGAAGGAGAACCCTCTCATCGCAATAGGACATCTAACCAAACCATTGCTAATCAAGGAAACTTGCATGAGACGCTGCCTTGTTCTATCCCAAATCAAATGATGACTAAGGTGAAACATAGCGTCTTGTGTATTTTAACTAGTATCAGACGGTTTAGCGAAGAGCTCGAGACAATGGAACAAAAACTAGAAGATTCATTACAAGAGATCAACAGCTTAGGTAAGAATTTAATATGTTCGGTAGTTTTTCTCTAGTTCTAGTTTTAGCTCTACCCTATTTTCTAACAGTTCCATGTTTGGCAAACAGAGAGGAGAAGACAAATGGAATAAAACAACATCCTCAAGTAATAATCAAGTTTTAAAGTGGAGCTGAAGATCATCCACAGACTTTAATTTGTAACCTCTATTTTCTTTTTAAATAATTTGTTTCAAGATGGAGTTTAATCTGTTTCTCTCTCTGTCTCTCTCTTGATGTTTAAAACAGTGTAATCCGTTGATGATGTTTCATGTATAAAATCAAAACGTTCTTTTGCTAGGGTATAAAATTCATCAACTGCAAGTAGTTTCGTTTTCTTTTTAATATGCATCACTTCTTTGTAAATTGCTAACCTAAAATGGTTTTATCCTCCATTACCATTCATAACCAAAACACAATCAGACAAGACAGTTTTTGCTACTTGTATGTGTGTAGATAACTTATAATAGATTCCAACGAAACCAATCTCTAGTCCTATATAGTGTACATATTTAATTTCTTATAACAGATTTATGATCGAAAGATTGTTTATCTTTTATTTGTTGAAATGAAAAAAACATTCTCTCAAATTTCATTATTCGTTCGATATTAGTCTTGTAAGAAGAACAAGAGAAAAGGACAGCCAAAAATAGAAATATTGCGAGATAAGGTAAGGAATAAAAGGCTGCCTAGTCGATAAAGACAAAACAAAACAAAATTGCATAAAAGGTCCAAATCGTATAATCGAAAACGAAACTTTGCATTGGGAAAGGCCCAATCCAACATAGAACACTGTCTTCTCTACTAAGTAACAAAATCAGTGAAGCGGNAAAAAAAAAAAAAAAAAAAAAAAAAAAACAGTGATTCTTCACACACACACACACACAAAAAAAGAAAAGAGGATACAGAAGAAAAAACTCAAAGGAAGGAAGAAGAGATCGATGATTACGAGAAGTGAGAAACTTTACGAATTAAATGCATGAGGTTGGCTTTCCGGTGGATCTTTCTGTCTTCACGCGCCTGATAGCGACTCTTTTCTTTCTCGCCGTCGGGGTCTTTTACTTTCTCAGAAACACTGCCGCTAAGTACTTCGACATCGGCGCCGCCGCCGCCGGAGGTTTCGACAGGGAATTCATGGCGGTCGGTACAGAGGGTTGCTCTGTCTGTGGGAGCTTTTCCACCAAGAAATGCTCCCGCTGCAAATCCGTTCGATACTGGTATGGTATATATATATATATATATGCCCTCATAGTCTGGAGAATTGGATTGTAGTCGTCGTAGTCCATTGTTTAGCTCTTCTTTCCACCGTTTTAGTTTTCCATGGATTTACGTTGCTGTGATAATTAAGCCTATCACTGTTTTATTTGAGCTTGGGATATGTAATTCTTTCAAAGTCTTGAGCTTTTTCGACAGAAGAGAAGAGTCCTGGGTTTGGAAGTTGTTGCTTAGATACTTGATGTGGACTTAACTTATATGAGTTTAGATTGTTTGCATCTTCTTGGACCAGCTTGTGTTTTAAGTCGGTTTAGTGGATCTTTTCTAAATTCAGTTCCTTCCTTTGTCCCTATGTGGTCTTTGCTATCAGCTCGGCAGAGTGCCAAACGTCAGATTGGATCTCGGGTCATCAAAGAAAGTGCAGGGATAGTGGGATTACTACCTTAACACCATCTGCCAGAAATGGCCTGAGGTCTAGAGCTTCTACGTTCGGAGATAATTCCGCGTCTAAGTTTGCATTGGTTCCTGAGCTGGGCCAAAACAAGAGTAGCCTTAAGCCAAGAGAAGTAATGTGTCTTTTTTTTTTTGGTTCTTCTTATGTTGGCACACTTTTGATTCAATGATTGTGAAAATCTTAGTTGTACTTTTGCCTCGCAGGTTCTTTTCCCGTATGACGAATTTGTTCATTATTTTAACTGGGACAATCCAGAGTTGGCTCCCTGTGGGCTTATGAATTGTGGCAACAGGTTTGTGTTCGCCTGGTTTCTAGTGTAGTTTCATCAGTTGAATAACTTGGTTACTTGATTTTGGTTTTTGGTTCTTCAATATGTATTTCTTTACTCCTCTTTTTCAGTTGTTTCGCGAATGTGATTCTACAATGCCTTTCCTGGACACGTCCTCTTGTTGCATACCTGCTAGAAACAGGCCACAAGAGTGAATGTAAAGTTTTATATTTTCTAATCGTTGCTTCAAACTCTTTCATCTCGTTTTCTTTTTGCGCGTTAGCTTTGATTCTATGTTTTTTTGGACAGGTATGCGCGACGATTGGTGCTTTTTCTGTGAATTTCAAACTCATGTGGAGAGAGCGAGCCAAAGTCGGTTCCCTTTTTCACCGGTGAACATTATTTCACGGTTAACTAATATTGGTGGAACTCTTGGGTATGGGAGACAAGAGGATGCTCATGAGTTCATGAGGTAGTATCTATTTCTCATGAATACAGCTAATTCCTAGTGGTCTGTGAATCTCTCCACTGATGGCTTTAGAATTCAAATACTACAGGTATGCGATTGATATGATGCAGTCTGTTTGCCTTGACGAATTCGGTGGAGAAAAAATGGTGCCTCCTCGCTCTCAAGAAACAACACTTATTCAGTATATATTTGGCGGTCTTCTCCAATCGCAGGTGATATTTCCTGATCTCAATATCAAATGTTGATCTGTATTTGTGAATGGACAGAATACAGTCATGTAGAATTAGACTCTTCGGCATCTTAGGACTAGTTTTCTTTTTTGAATGGTAGAAATCAACATGGCACTTCTTTTGTCTTGGCTGGCTGCCTCCATTGAGGATACATGACACTTGTTTTCAGTTGATAAAGAATATCATGGTTCTTACTATGATAAATTTAAGTTAAATTCTGATGCTCCGTGATTTGCAACCTTTCAGGTTCAGTGTACCGTTTGCAATAATGTTTCTGACCAGTATGAAAATATGATGGATTTAACGGTTGAGATTCATGGGGATGCGGTGTCTTTGGAGGAATGTCTTGATCAGTTTACAGCCAAAGAGTGGCTTCAGGGAGATAACATGTACAAATGTGATAGGTATGTAACAAGATCCAAAAAGGCTTAGATTTCCTAAGCATAGTGTTACTGGATTAGTTGAGAAATCGACTATGTTTCTTGAACCCGATAATATTTTATCTTTTCCAGGTGTAGTGACTATGTAAAGGCATGTAAGCGTCTTACAATTCGACGCGCTCCAAATATTCTTACGGTTGCGTTGAAAAGATTTCAGGTATTTGTTACATGCCCCTTCCTGTTCCTGTTGCTAGATTCTTCCGGGACTGGTTGTGTATAATAAATCTGTGAAATTATGTTCAGGGAGGAAGATACGGAAAACTGAACAAAAGAATCAGTTTTCCTGAGACATTGAATCTTATCCCTTACATGAGCGAAGGCGGAGAAGGATCAGATGTGTTTAAACTATATGCAGTGATTGTCCATTTAGACATGCTGAATGCATCATTCTTCGGCCATTACATATGCTACATTAAGGATTTTAGCGGAAACTGGTATAGAATAGATGATTCCGAGGTAGCTTTCACTTGCTTTTCGCTCTTCTTCATATACCGGCATGATATTATAGGATGAAACTGTAACTTGATTCTGTAACCTTATCTGAATGTACTCACAGATAGAAAGTGCGGAATTAGAAGATGTCCTCTCTCAAAGAGCTTATATGCTTCTCTACAGCAGGTAAGGCTTGTCTTTTCCTCCTGTTTTGTTGTTAAGCTCTCCGTGTAAATTTTAATCTATGACAACAAATTGAGGCTGTTTAATTCACCATAAACTAAAGAGTCGAGTAAAGTAGATTATTTAGTGGAATATATTAACTATCTTTTTTGTTCAGCTCGTGAGTTTGTTATGTTCTTTTCTGATGCCATGCAGGATTCAAGCTCGATCATCATCATCGTGTGCGAGTCTCAGATCAGAAGTTCAAGAGGAGAGGGAAACAGACACATTGGCCACGAACTCATACCAGAAAGAGTTAGTTGAGAATTCAATGGTAGAAGCGATTGACACCAAAAGCAGCAGCCATGCCACCATTGAAGACCTTGAATGCGAACAAGAATCATCATCCTTGTCGTCGTCGTCATCATCAACCCCATCATCTTCGTCACCATCTGTGGAGACCTCTGAATGTTGTACAGAGGTAGAAGGGGTTGATACATTGGATTCCGATTCAAACCCTGCGATTGATGACGCTGCAACAGATCATCAAGAGGATGTAGCAAATGGGAACATAGATCCAGAGGTAAAACACCAGGCTGTCGATTCTTGTTCAGACCCTTCAACTTCAATTCCATCGGTTTGTTCAAAATCCCAACTTCCGGTGAGAGATACAGACACCGAGATGATCGATGCTCAATGATGTGGAGTGTTACAACATTTGGAAATCAACAGAGGTTGTAGCTTAAACAGTGATGCAGATAATAATATTACACAGTAACTTATGGTACAAAAGGTTGATAATATATATATATATAATAGAAATTTAAATTTTCTTACTGCTGAATTCCCAAATTGTTTGCCATTCATATGAACAGAATCATCAAGTAGATAAAAGATTTCGCTTAGCTAAATAGACACTTTGACTCTTACCTAACTAGTTCGTAAATACTAAATAGACAGCGAATCCATACGACACAGGTTTTGAGTTAACCGAAAACAGATCATTCTTCTTAACAACTTGGATGCAATTAAGAGTCAGGTTTTGTTGACCTTGGAGCAGAACTTGAACTTAGGATGAACTTTTGCGTCTTCCCAAACCAATTCCAACGTAAACGACTCGTTTACCTTAACGTCAATAGCCTCAAGGAATTCTGTCAACCCTGAACCCAAATGCATCCTTCTATTTTTCGCTTCCACCGCTAGATTCACTGGCCACTCTACTTCATGCTTGTCCAACAGAATTATCTTCTTCCCTCCTGCAATATTCTCCATTCCGTTACCCCTAGTGAACCAAAATGGAAGATGCTGCACAAAAAGGAGAAAGTAAGCTTATACTTGTCCACTTCACAAAGCATCAATAACTAAAAGATAGGACCAAAGGTCCAAAGCTTCTCTAAGTGAGCTGTTACTGCTCTAACTTACAAGTCTACAATGTTTGAGACTGGCTGGTGAGGCAGTTAGTGTCACAAATCGGGTTTCGCCAGTTTTTCTCTTCCTTTTGCGGCCACGTTCTCTGGAAACACTCTTCGATTCGGCAGTGAAGAAACGGAGAAGAGGGGTGCTTGAGTTCTTTCTCTCCAGGCTAAATGTGACGGAGTCTCCACTTTTAAGCCCATTGTCACGGCAGAATTGTCTCCATCCGCCCTTCATGCAAAATGTTCCACTTGATTTCCTAAACGATAGATCAAGCGTCCATCTGCTTACTCCATCATTCGTTATAGTGATCTTTTTGCTTTCTATCTTCAATATGTCGGACCTAGTAAACTTAAGTGGAAGAAACTGCAAAGTTGAAAATTAAAACATTGAGTAACTAAACCTTTCCAAAAAAGTGGAATCAACAATAGACCTGAACTACTAACCCTTCTGTCCTCTCTTAGGTTCCTTTTAGTGATAGGTGCTGCAAAAAAAGAACTGTCCGGTGAAAACTTTGGTTCAGTTTTCAGATTCTGTTCCATAGATGAGTTTCCTGAGCCAAAAAAACGAGCAAACCGTTACCTAATTTTCAAAACCAAAATGAAATTTTCACTTGGGAGAAAACCTAGAAAAACTTACTGGATTTGTCCTTTACATACTGAATCTCACAGCAACTGGGTCCAAAACCGGTAACGTGGAACACCAAGTCCCCTTCGTGTCTGAAAATGATGATATCTTGGATTTTGAACTTTTCTGCTTGAGCAAACTCTTTCCAGCCGTCGGTGAGTCTCCGACCTTCAATCTTAACTTTCCATGTTTTCTCATAAGCATCAGATCTCAGCGTCACCGTGTTTCTTTCGCTCATTTCTTTTATGTGATTTGAGAAGAACCTCAAAGGAATGTTCTGCAACAAACCGACACACACCATAAAGAAAGAAGACGATTTCAGTATTTTGGGAAAGCATTAGAAGAGCTACGCACCAGAGCTTATATACAAGCAAAGTAAATAAACCAAAGATAACTAATTAAACAATATATAAACCAGAGATATCATCTCTAAGAGAAGACGTTGAGAGATAAGAGAGAAAGAAACGAGTGAGATTACGTACGAGATGCGAGTGGAAACCGGGATTAAGAGGCTGGAAGAAATGTGGGTATTCCGGAGAATGAAGAACTGAGTCTGCCATCAATGAAGTTGGACAAAGAGCTGAAGACTAGATTATGAGAAGTGTACTTTCTTAGTTCTTGCCCTCTACCTACTTATCCTCTTTACTTATGATAGTTCCATCGATCTTTTTAATGATTCATTTAATTCTCTTTCATTCAAAACAAAAAAAGAAGTAACGACTACATCAAATATTTCTTTTGGAATGGTAATCATATATTTGTATATACGTAAGCACTTAGCATAGTTTTTTAAAGGAATCTAAAACATCAAATTGTTTTGTAGTATTTGTGCGTTTAACCACTGATAATCGAGGAATATCATGAAATATCTGCCAGAAAACCGCTGATAATAGTAGCTTAAACGTGTAGAGAAATTGTAATCAATGATTATTATCAATTGCAGATGCCATATATT
>OVBI01001481.1:0-33605 GCA_900406495.1 Sisymbrium altissimum | reverse complement strand
TAGTATGGCGTGCACGTTAAGGTAGCTAACCATTGGTGTCTCGTCCGCTGTGTATTCAATTCCCGTGACACCTTCCATCTCAATTGTTGCTCCGTACCACGTAAAGATTGCGAATTTCAGACGAGGAGGGAATGTACGCCAGGTTCCAGGTGGCAGTTCAGAGCCGAAAATCTCAGCCGTCCCGTGCACGACACAGACTCTGAGAGGCTTGTCTGAGACTTCGATGCTCAGCTCACTTTCTTTATCCAATTTGACCTTATACAAGACTTTTAAAGCCCATGACTTACCCAAATACAGATTAAACAACGTCGTATCTACATAGAAAATTTCATGTCTGCCTTCTTCTCCGATTTCAAACTCCTCTTATAAACTGCCATGGACGCGTCAAGTGGAGAAGTTTATGACTTCCGACTACTTTTGATCATTGAAGTTTGAAAAACAGAATTTCAAATCATATTTTAGGGGATCAAACGAAACAGTCAATTAAGTATTCCATGAAATTCCTGAGAAAGAGTTTACAGATCAAAATTCCAAAAATATTTAATTCCACAAGTGGTTCGAAATGGTAACAAGCTGAGATCAGTGATGATAATGGGGACATATTTTTTGTTTGAATGATTAAGTTTCTCTTCTCTTAACTCGGGAAGAGTGGACACAGATAGAGAAACATTTCTTGATTCGCAAGAAAGAGGTCCCATGGAAGCTATACAGAAGTCTGCAAACGGAACACTATTTCACCCGCTTTGTCATCAAAATACACTGGACGAAGAGATTAAAGCCAGGGACGTTTCCACTGCTTGGACAAAACGCTAGTCCTAGAAACTACTTTTGTCGGAATATATGAGAACACTTGTGATCTCAAAGAGTCTGGTAAAACACTTGCAGACTCTTTGGCACATCTTCCTCTTTCTTTTGAAGTTTACGAGAAGTGTTTGGAATTATTGATAGCTATTTAAGAAACAGTTCTTCCTAATTATATATGCATCCAAAGAAGAACAAAAACAACACATAAGTAAGCAAACGAGTACGCACCCAAAGAAGCAAGCACGTAAGCACTCGAGGAACTATGCAAGTAAACAACACATCAATAATGCCAGGAAAGAAGCTAGAACTAAGTGAAAAGTCAAGGAAATCAATCAACAGCAAGAAATTAAGAAAAGAAGCGAGTGAGGAAGTGCAAATGAAGCCATAAAGGAATCAAAGCATAAATAAAGAACATGCAAATTAGCAAGAACATCAAACAGAGATCAAAAGAGCAAATAAACATTGAAGTAAGGAAGTAAATATGAATGTACATGAGTAGGAACTTTCACAAGAACAAGAACAAGTCCTAGCAACTAATTTTGTCGGAAGATATGAGAACACTTGTGATCTCAAAGAGTCTGGTAAACACTTGCAGATTCTTTGGCACATCTTCCTCTTTCTTTTGAAAAGTTTACGAGAAGTGTTTGGAATTATAAACTAATACTAGATTGCTATTAAAGAACATTTCTTCCTAATTATATATACATCCAAAGAAGAACAAAAACAACACATAACTAAGCAAGCGAGTACACACCCAAAGAAGCAAATAATCAAGCACTCAAGGAACCATGTAAGTAAACAACACATCAATTAAGCAACGAAAGAAGTTAGAACTAAGGGAAGACTCAAAGAAGTCAAAAAGCAAGAAATTAAGAAAAGAAACCAGTAAGGAAGTGCAGATGAAGCTATAAAGGAATCAAACCATGAATAAAGCAACATGCAAGTTAGCACGAGAATGAAACAGAGAATCAAGAGAGCAAATAAATATTGAAGTAAGGAAGCAAATATGAATGTACATGAGTAACAGAGTAAACACGTATGCAAGTATATATGTATGCATATATAAATGGAAGTAAAGTAGATTGCTTTGTATAAGAGAGAGTTGTAAGTAAGGGAAAGTAGGTAGGCAAATTAAGTAAGTTAGTAAGAAACTAGTAACTAGTAAGGAATTAAAGAAGAATAAAATGAAAGTAAGCAAATAAGGAGGAACAACCGTTGAACATGAATCAAGGGGCAGGTAAGCATGCAAAACAAAAAAAAACCAAGGAAATAAACTAAAATCAAGTCAAGAATCAAGGAAGCAAGTAGGAAGAGAGAGTAAATTAGCAAGGAAATTAAACAAAGAATCATGAAATCAAGTAAACAATGAAGGATATAAGCAAATTTGAGTGTATATAGTAAGCAAGTATGTATGCATGCATGTAATAATGTGTGTGCGATGCATAAAAGGTAACTACTTGAAGATTTATTCACTTATCTGATTTACCACATGCCATGTATTTATGCACAAAACAAGGCATTTATAAACTAAAGACATACCAAGATAATACCTTAACTCATAAGCAATAAATGTAACTCTCAAAATGGCTATAGAACCAGGTTTGACTGCGTTAGCTGAATAATGAAGAAACTAAACAATTGAAAGGAAAAGACTAACCTGCAAATTTATAAGTGTTTGCTTCTTACGCTTATAAATCTACAAAGATTTTGGATGCTTAATCTCCTGTAGAAAGCAGCATTAGTCTTTATTTAACATATAGTTTCTCCTATTTGTGAATTTCATAAACTAATTACAAGCAAATTTGAAAAGCATATACCTATCACATAATTCTACTACACTTGAAATTTTCTCGGTATCTCAAACAATTTGTACACCTTCAAAGGCACATACCTGAAAAAAAAAAGAATTAGTTAGTTAGTCTTTCTTAACAATGAGTTTTTTTGTTCATTATTTGAAGGTATTTGTGGTACTTCTATCCAACAAATCATTTAGTTTTTATCTAAAGACGTTTAATCCGTGCTGTAAAGTCAAGGGACCTGTTTTCAATTCATAGTCTTTCTAAAATGACCTTTGTATCTTCTATTTCTCTAGTGATCGTTGTGGCAGAGTAAAGAATCAGTTTTCCATTCATAGTCTGAGTCATGAGACTTATTCCATCTCTTATTTTTCATGCCTTATTTTCCATCGAAGGACTTTTTTTTTAAAGCTGTTGGTCGTTAATTACCCATCCAACAAGTCCATTAGTCGTTTGTTACCATCTAAGGACCTTTTCTAGAAAAGCCATCGGTAATTTTTCCATCCAGCAAGTTTAAAACCAACCCCATATTATCTTTACACAAAGACATAAGGAATCTGTTTTCAAATATTCTTAATCCCTCGTTATCCTTCATTCCATCAAAATAATCAAAAACAGATCCCATACATAGTCTTTGCCAGAAGATTTTTAAGCCATGCACTACCACCAACCAATGTATTCCATCTCTTATTTTCCAACCCGTAAAAATCCTCTTTATATATGCACTACCAAGTACCAACCAATAGATTCCATCTCTTATTTTTCATCCCATATCATCCATCAATAGGCATGCACTACCAACCAGTATTAGGGTCCTTAACGGGACAATGTACCTAAATATGAATATGACAGAGCGCTATTAGATTCGTGTCTGCCTATGATATTTTTGGGTTTCAAAATTCCAAGACATCATCGAGAACTAATTAAATGTGTTTGACTTTGTCCTCCTTCGATTCTATCTTCAAAAGATAGAATTGAAGAAAAACAAATGTTTAATTTCAAAGACAGAGAAGTTACCTTGGCGACAGTTTTTCAGGCAGAGAAAGCTTCGAGTCATGTAAGGCTGCAATAGACACCAAAACAAAGGCCGGTGAGACAATGGTGAAGAGAGAGTTGTAAGAAATTCATATTAAGAAAAGAGCAAAGAACATCCAAATGCTATCTCTGAACAAGAATGATACAAACTGCAAACTAAAAGAAGAATCAAAGAACCCAAAGGGAAAGTAGAAGAGGAAGAATTAATCAAGACTCCACCAAAAGAAAAAACCAAACGAGAGATTAAGCGAAAGAAACACCAACGATACCTGGTGATAAGGCAGTACTGATTTGCTTGGAGGGCATTGGCGCACAAATGGCATCTGCTTGATAAACCACTCTCCCAAATTCCCCAAGCATGAGGACATGAAAATTCAAACCAAGAAGATAAAGCCAAAGTCCTGGATAGCAAATTTACACAAAACGCTGACATCAAAACACACAGTAAAGCCAACAACAACAACAACAAAAAGCTTTAACTGTGAATAATGTGAGACACGTAATTGGTAGAATACAAAGCTATGCATGTAGTGATGATTATGAAACCATATGGAATTTAAGATTGCAACACATATAGCTATATATGCATGTAGTGAAGCTACGGATCTTTTCACAGACCTTGACACTCAACCAGAATCAGCAGTGACTTGTTCTGTGCCAAAGAAAATAACTCTGTGACTATGATGGTTTTAATAGATCACAAATCTCAACAAAGAGTAAATAGAATTTAATATTCAGAACAGAGTCAACAAAATGTTATGATCGCCTAAGATATAGAAACGACTTAGTTGTAACTAACAATTTCAATTGCAATTGTTAACAAAGCTTCACAATTCCAATTATTCCATTGTGATTAAGTTTCAGAAGCACCAACCAAAGGGCAAAGGATTTACCTTTTGACGATTGCAAATCAATAAGCTTCCCTAAACCAATTTACACACATAAGGAATAATGATCGAGAGAGAGAGGGAGAGAATAGAAAAAGTTGAGAGAAAATCAGAAAATACGAAAAGTGTGGAAATAAAAGTCGGTTTGATAATATGCGTCTTCCTAACGGTTACATTTTGAAAATTCGGTTCGATTTATTTAAATTTGAACCAGCTCTCCCTTTTCTATAAGGAAATATATTAGTTCTTTTTTTTTTTTTGGTTTTAAAAGCCCAATAGTGTCCCACACAACCATATTTCGAACCCACAGTCTATAACTTTTTTTTTTCAATTTTATTAACTTTCTATAAATATGGTCTCTTTTTATTAGTTTTTGCTAAATCTATTCTTTATATTTTTCTATAATTGATTTATTTTATTTTTGTTTCTTTAATAATTAGTTTCTTAAATAAAAACTATAATTTTAACAATTATTTTTCAGAAAAACAAAAAATATTAGTTTATACACTATTACAAGTATTTTTTACCTTTTTACAAATAATTGTGTCCCTGATTATGCTTTATAAAAAAAGAGAAGAGCATCTATCATCTATAAGATTAATTGATTGTGTTATTAAATTACAAAGAGAGTATACATCGTTATATAAGGAGAGTAAACATGGAATATGCAATCTACAATTACTACTAATTATTCTTTATACGGTGGGGAAATGATTTGGTCTAAGAAGGTTGTCGGATTGTTCTGATCTCTGGGTTTGGGTTGGTCGTGGGGGGGAATTGTATTTGGTTGGATCTGAGTTGTGGATCGCAACTCATTTTGTGTAGGAGCAGTGGGCTCTAACTGACGAGGGTTTATCTGGGTCCTGGGTTCAGGCCTATTTTCATTGTGGGCAGTGGGCTCAGAAGTTGATGAAGATGAGGAAGAAGACGATACCTGCGTGTTGTGGCGGAGTGATGGAGGTGGTGAGGAGTGAAGGTCTGTTGCCCGGGTCCCGTATGAGTGGCCGGAGTTGAGTTACTGAGTGGAACTTGTATTACCGATGAAGAATGGATAGCTTCTTCTGTTTCCAGATTGTCTTGACGGTGCGGCAAGCCACATAAAAGAAAGTCTTGTTCATCAAATTGCACATGTCGAGATGAATAAAGTCAACTTATTGGCCGATAAAAGTAGAGATACGTATTCTATGTAGGGGAGTAACCAAGAAAAACACACCTCAGTGGCCGATCTTCAAGCTTATGTGTAGTGTACAGACGCAATCATGGATAACACGCGCATCCAAAAATTCTGAGCTTCTCATAATTTGGTGATTGAGTGAATAACTTCTGGTAGGGAGAGACCATGGACAGAACTGGCGTCGGCATTATGTTGATCAGATAAACTGATGTTGCAAAGGCATAAGTCCAATATACTTTTGGAATCGATGCTTTTGACAAGAGAGTTAGGCCTGTCTCCACTATGTGACGATGTTTCCTTTTTGCAATTCCATTGTGTTCAGGTGTATGTGGATGAGAAGTTAAATGAGAGATGCCGCTGGAGGATAGAAAACTCCATAAAGCGATGAACTCACCACCATTGTCCAACAAAAATGTACCAATTCGTGTCTGGAAGTGATTCTCAACCAGGGTCTTATACTTGATAACTATTTCTTTGACGTCGGATTTCCGTTTGAGTGGATACAGCCACGTACTAGCAATGAAGCAATGCTTACGATATTTGAAAGGTACTACATCTCTTGGACTAGTCTATGGAAGATCAAAAACACCAAAACTCGTGGGCTACAGCGATAGTAGCCACAATGTCGATCCGGGTGATGGTAGAAGCACTGCATGTCACATCTTTTATCTTGGAGAGAGTCCAATCATTTGGTGTTCTCAAAAACAAGATGTAGTAGCTTTATCATCTTGCGAAGCTAAGTGCATGGCTGGTACTGAAGCCGCAAAGCAAGCAATCTGGTTTCAGGATTTAATTAGTAAGATCACATGAGTTCCATACAAGAACACAGTCATAAAGATCGACAACCAGTCAGCGATTTCCTTGACAAAGAATCCGGTATTTCGTGGGAGAAGTAAACTCATACAAAGGCGATATCATTTTATCAGAGAATGTGTTGAGAATGAACAAGTTAAAATAGAGCATGTTCCGGGAAAAGAGCAAAAAGCAGACATTCTTACAAAAGCTTTGGGAAGAATCAAGTTTAAAGAAATGAGGGAGTTCGTTGGAGTTCAAGACGTGAAAAAGATGGAGTTCAAGCTTAAAGGGGAGAATGTTGTACTAAGCTTGAAAACCAAGCAATCTCAATAAGCTTAAGATTAGGAAAATAAGAGAAAAAGAAATAGTCTTTTGTGAAAAAAGGAAATAGTCCTTTTGTGAGAAAAGGAAATAATCTTTTTGTGAGAAAAAGAAATTAGAAACTTATATAAGAACATATCGTATGATGATATTGTTCATACCAATTGAGAGAAAGAGATTTGAAAGATTGAGAGTTTGAGAGAGAGAGCTTTAGTTTTTGTGTAAGTTTTCTAAAGCATTAATAAGTAGAAGATACTTATTAATCTTGTGTTGAAAGTTAGGTAATAATTACTTAGATAGATTACAAGTGTCTGTTTTTAGTAGATTAAATTATAAAATAATTAATACAATCATTGTTTAAAATTTAGAGAAATTTGGTGAGAGAATAAATTTTAAGTTTGTAATTGGCAAAATAGACCACCTCAAATTTTTATTTGGAAAGTGGATAAATCACTATTTTATTTACTTCTCATCTCTTGATAAATTTCTGTATTTACACATATGCCATTTACCCAGATAATAGTTTACCCACTAATTTTTTTTTTCTTCTTTCTATTCTCTTTCCTGTGAGATTCCGACCAACATAAAGTCCTTTTAGTAGAAAGTAAATCTGATTCTTATTCTCTCTAATTCTGTGTACTGATTTTAAAACTCTAATTTCTCAGAAACCGAATGAAGGATGAACACGATAAATGAAGACCATGAAACAAATGCTTTTTTTTTTCCAGCTGAGTTCTTAGGCAAATTTTATGTCCTGCATTATCATTGCATTCTTTCCTACTGGCTGGACATTTGGTAAGACCAAGAAGAAGTCTCCATGAAGAAGGTTACAACAGGATACAATATTAAGGTAATTAATTCGCCTTCTTCAAGTCCTGTGGTGAATTGAGATCAAAATCATGAGCCAAAAAATATTTCTCTATGTTCAGGTACGAGGTGCCATACAGTGAGCATAGCAGCTTCACAGAGTGGAAAGAGTTTGTGAAACAAGTGTCGCCTGAAGTTATCATACCGATTGTTAACAACGATGGACCTGACTCTACAGCTGTAATGGTGTCTATATTGGTTATTTATATCTCAATTGTATAACATTGGCGATTAAGCTTATTGGCTGCTCAAGTTTGCAACAAATGGCCAGCCTCGTTGGCTACCGATTGAATAGAGTTTGTCAAAGATAGTCAAAGGAAGTAGATAATATCATGTTCTAATATAATGTAGCAACAATATGTAACTACGTGACTATGTATTGTTTTCCTCACAAACTCCAACGAGTTTGTGTCATGAAACGTTTTTCTCGTATTAACTTCTTTGATCTAATTTCCTTAAGAGTACAAATAACTCTTTGTAATGGTCATGTGCTTATTGAGTATGGAAAAAGATGTCTATGAAATTACGGAACTATCCACCACCTATCAAGGCCATAGATGAATATAGAGCTGATGTTGTGCGATTGTGCTTGATAAATTCTTGTACTCTATTTTTTCTTTGATCATCTTGTACACTATATATCTTGTATTCCACATATAAAAATCGTTTTAGTGTACCATCCCATAATTATGAGTTTCATATGAATTTTTTAGCTATGCTCTTAATTGTTGGATCATATATATATAATTGCTAATTCACATTAGGATATTAGAATTGGCTGCAAAGAGATAGGTAAAAAATTGGATAAGGAATCTAATAATTCTTTTTGCCAGTTCATGATTAATTTGCATTTTGCGTTTTTCAAATTTATCCCTCAAACAAAAAGTTTATGTGATGCTTATTTTCAATGCCTAAATTAATAAATATTAAAATAAATTATTATTTAAAGACTATTAGTTTTAATTTAATTTGATGGATGTATTATTTTGGATTTAAATTGTGTTTTTGATTAGGAATAATTTATTTAGTTCAAATGGAGACCAATGCCAAGCATTCCAGGGCAACCACCAGTTGGAGTACACATTCAACCCATTGTAAACAACAACAAAAAATCAAAAATAGAGTTCAAGCAAACAAATTCCTAAAATTAAACCAACTCAAGGATTTAGACTTCATAAAATAATTCTACTTCAATCAGCCGTAAATGTAAAACTACAAGTGTACAACTAGAAGCAGTAAGTGAATATATATGTGCAGCCGTAAGTGTACATATATGTATAGCCATAAGTGTATAATCCACATGTATACAGCCGTAAGTGTATAAGCCACAAGTATCGAGCCATATGTCTATAGCCACAACTATACAGTCGTAATTGTATATCCGTAAATATATGTAAGTGTACAGCCATAAAGTATATAGTACGTACAAGTTATTATTTATAATCATTATTACACAAGTTAATATTATATAAGGTGCTACAAAAGAAATTTTTTTTTTTTTTCTTTATATATAAAAATTAATTTTAAGTTTTTCTACGTAAATACATTTTAAATGTAAAAGTAATTTTTATTCTCCATAATTTCAAGTAAGTTGGATAGAACAATTTAGTTATAGAAATTGAAAACAACAATTAAAAGTCGAAATTAGAGTTCAAGGGAACAAATTCAGAAAATTGAATCAAGGAAAAAGATTCAGACTTCAATCAATTTGTTTCTTGTCAAATTCGGGCTAATTATAGGCTTCCAACTCAAAACCAATTGGCAATGAGTGGATTGGTCTTAACCCTTTATATATTACTTAATTATTTCTCCAACTACCGATGTGAGACTTTCATTCATGTCAAATTCGGGCAAATTATGGGCTTTCAACTCAAAACCAATTGGCAATGAATGGATTGGCCCTAACCCTTTATATAGTAGTTCATTAATTCTTATATTTTCGATGTGGGACGTCTATCATTAACACCCTCTCTCACGCTCAGATATTTATATCTGAAGCGTGGACAATGTGGGAATTAACATCCACAGGGTGCCCCAACATTGGTTTGTAGTTATAGTATTAGTAATTGGGTCAAAGGATCTTATGCTCTGATACCATGTCAAATTCGGGTTAATTATGGGTTTCCAACTCAAAACCAATTAGCAATGAGTGGATTGGTCATAACCCTTTATATATTACTTAATTATTTCTCGAATTACCGATGTGGAACTTTCATTCATTAACATTTCTAAACAATTCGACTTGAATCAACCGTGTACGGCTATAAATCATATGTGTAAAACTATAAATATACAGTTGTAAGTGTACAAATAGATTAAACATAAAATATTTATGTGAACTAATAGTTTAGGGAGACAAAAATACACTTATAAGTATACAATACAAGTGACCATAAGTGTTTCTGCATGTATTTATGAGATTCTTTGTTTTAAATGGGATCTCTACTGTTTTATAGACTCCTTCTTGTTGCCTGATAACCTCAGAATATGTTTTGGTAGTTTGGCCTCAGGTGCTTGATCTTGTTAGATATTTGGTTTGATAACTGTATCAAAGCATATCTGCTTATATATACAGATAATAAAGTTCTCACTGTTATAAATGTACAAGTTCTCATCCAGGTTTTGAGGCTGAGGTGCCGAGAAGAATAAAAAAAGCGAAAAGATTATCACCTAACAATTATTGTAAGATGGTTTAATTTTGGTGTCCTATAAAATATTGTATGTTTACTGTTGTTGTACACTTGTGGCTATACATTTAGAGATGTATACTGGAATCCTGGTAAAATTCCAATTTTCACTGAAAATATAAATTAAAATTTATTATACATATTTAAAAGGATCTTTTTAAAAGAGTATTTATGTGTTTATATTTATACAAAAACTCAAATTTAGTTAGATATATCAACAAAATATGATAAGTAAAAGTTCTTTTATGTTAACTTGAAAGTCTTATACCTAAAAGTCATATAGCCACAAGTGTTCAGTCACGAGTATACAACTGTAAATGTACAACCTTAAGTATGCAGATGTAAATGTACAACCGTAAGTATATAATGGTAAATGTGCAACTGAAAGTGTATAGTGTATATCTATAATTGTACGTATATCGGTATATGTACAACGGTAAATGTACAACGGTAAGTGTACAACAGTAAGTATACAACGGTAAGTGTACAACAGTAAGTATACAGTCAGAAGTGTACACAGGTTCGAGAAGTTTTGTAGCGTCTGATGGCGGATAAACCTCGAAATTATGTTGCGTTATCCTTGCTCCACCATTGAAGAGGATTACAAGATAAAGTTTTAAATTTCCTGCATACATTTTCACCTTTTGTTAATTAGAGAATATTAATTGAAGATTTGGTTTTTTTTCTTAGGATTTTTTTCATATTTCTGATACCTCCCTACAAAATTGAAGAAGATTTTTTGGAAAAGTAAATTTTTGATCTTTATATGTTATTTCTTAGATATGCGGCTTTGAGTAGGAAACTCTTAATTGACCCACATTTGCCTAAGAATGGATTACTTCTCCAAATCTAACCATTGGTAATCCTTTATCACAAAATCCATGTAAAATTCTAATTCTCACTGAGATTAGATACATTCAAATTTGTAACTTTTTCTCCAAAGTAGTAAATTATGTATTTGGATTGTACTTGGAGAAGATTCTTCTGCAACGCAGAGCTTGAGAAAACACTCGATCAAGATCTTATCCAGAACATGGAACTTACTTTTAATCCTCTGGATGTCCAGGGATGCTAAGACGGATACTTCTCCAGTGGTGTTTAAAGCATCCAAAGATTGGTATAAACAAGGTTAGTTTGATACTTTTGATGTTAATGGTAATTTTGTTTTGATGAAAGATGCTTTGTTGGTTTAATGGTGATTTTTGGTTTTCAGGGATACATTAACAGTTGACTCCTTTACTTTTTGTTCTTCAAGTCGATGGTAATGTGAGAGGGAGAAAAAAAGTGCTTTTACCAGGGAAGCACTTCTCCACAAAGCTATATGTTCCAGTTTGTCACTTCTGTAGATGTGTAGGAGGATCAGCAGAGCAATCAGCTTTATAAATACCAATACAAGTTTCCATTTTCAGAGTATGGTTTCAATATCTATAATNAGAGAGAGAGAGAGAGAGAGAGAGAGAGAGAGAGAGAGAGAGAGAGAGGGGAGAGAGAGAGAGATCCTCATTCTCTATATACTTCTTTATGTACACCTTGTCATTCTCTGTATACCTCTTTCTATACACCTCGTTTTCTATCCTAAACATTTCATCTTGTACACTCCTAATTGTACACCTTTTTTTGTACACTGCTCTTTGTACACCTCATCATGTACACCTCCTCATTCTACTGCTCTTTGTACACCTTTCTCAGTGGACCCCATCATGTAAACTTTTTTCCGTACATCTATGTTTATTATGTCATGTACACCTCATCATATACACTTCAACATGTATACTTTTATGTGTACACCTTTTTATATACATATAACAATGTAGACTTCTATCTGTATTCTCTCTATACACCTTATCATTTACACGTCCTCCTACACACTTAATATTGTAAATATCTCTTTGTGCACCTCTCTTTATACACTTTGGTACACTTCTCTATGTACACCTTGTCATATACATCATGTACACTTTTGTCAAAGAACCGGAGGACACCAAACCATGCATATGGTGGTTCTCTATCTGGAGTAGCTGTTAAAGAGAGGTAATCAAATCTTAAAAAGATTACATGATTTCTTAAAATACTCTATCTTAAAGAGCTTTGCAACTAATGCTTACCACATAAAATGTTTGTTATGGATATGGAGTTCAAAATAGAAAGATGAGAATTATTTTAAAAGTCAAAATTACTAATGGTAAAAAGTAGTAAACTCAAAAATTGTTTAGAAAAATGAAACACATCAAAAGATCAAAGGAACAACATTCCCTACAAATCTGAGGGCACAATAGTTATAAAATAAGGAGGAACCAAATGCTAATTGTGGACTATTCTGAAAACAATAAGGAGGAACCAAATGCTAATTCTGGACTATTCTGAAAACAATAAGGAGGAACCAAACAACAGATTCACTAGTTTTGGATTCCCAACTCATCAGAAGTACTCAGCGAACAGGATTCATGAAAAAATCAATAAAGGTTTAGAAGTTATTCAATTTCTAAGTCAAAGGAGACATTCACTAATTTAAGACTATTTGTAATGATAAAAAAAGAGTCGTAAATTAATCATAAAGATTTGTGAAACCACAATTGTTTTCACTACATTTCCGCAAGTGTATAACCACAAGTGAATAACACAAATGAATAACCATAAGTGTACAACCATAAGTGTACAATTATAAATGTACATCCATGAGCGTACAGCCGTAACTGTACAGCTTATGTATACTCCAGGATCGTTAGGCTTTGATGGTGGAAGAGCAAACGATTGTGAAGAATGAGAAGAATGCGCCAAAGAGTTAAAAAATAAATCTTTGTAGAGAGTTTTGCAGTATATTACAAGAGTGATATGGAGGAATGTCTTGTAGGGGAGATCGATAAACATGAGTTTGATCCACCAGAATTTGGTTTTATGGTTTTCAGTTTAATTTTTGCACTCAATTCAGATTGTACTTCAAGAAACTTTTTCGGTTTGTGTTCACTGGTTTATCTTTATAAGTCATACATGTATCTATCAATGAGCTCATAAAATACCATTTAACCGGAGAAATTTTAATGGGATCTTAACTAAAACAAAACCAGAGATGTGTTAGCCGTTAGAGATCTATCCCTGCTGTATTCCCGAATCCATAACAAGAAGAGAAGTGGGTGTATGATTTAGAGTTTACGGAAAACGCTTTGAATTTTTTTTTAATAAATAATGCCTCACTATATGAGATACAAATGGTATTTTATCATTTAATATCTCATATGTATATAATATTCTGTGTATTTTTTGTACTTTATCATCTATCTTCTATCTATACTATAATGGTTGAAGGGGTGCTCTCCTACATTGACACATCAACATCTTTCAACAAATAAAATTAAAGATATATCATCAATTGATTATTTAATTTAAAATCATTTAACTTAAATTTAACTATTAAAAATTTATTAAAATGAAAACATACAATATATGAAATTTATATTTAATTCAAAAATATTTATAGAGCACACAAATATAGAAATAAAATATATCAAACTATGGGAACAAAAACAAAAAAAAAATTGAAAAGGCTTTCATAAACTGTAGGACACAAAAAAAAACTATAGGACACACAAAATAATTAATAAATAATTAAAAATGTAATTAATTACCAAAAATATATAGAATAATGTCACACAAAATAGAGAAAAGGGCAACAAAAACATAAAAATATACAGAATTTAAAACCATGAAAAAATGGATATAGTAAAATTTGTGTGAAAAGTTTCAAAATATTAAATTAAAATAATGAATTAATATAATTTAGTAATTAGATGAATAAAATAAACACTATTAATAAAGTGATGTATGAAAAATATTAGAAAAACATGAAGAGACTAATCATCAAAACAATTTGTAATTTAAATTTTTTACTTTTATCTTATATCTATGCATTATTTTCTAAAAAAGATTTAAGTTTTTTTTTTATAATTTTCCTCCAAAAAATGCATTGATATAAGATAAAAGTAAAAAATTTAAATTACAAATTTTTTTTTTAAAAAAAGTCCGCGCATTTGCACGGGTTCTCTTCTAGTAGACATAATAATTGAATTATATAAAATCCAATCTTATATTTAATAACTTTATATTATTATTAAAAAGATATATTAGCACCAGTATATAAATTTAAAATTGTTGTAATTACCTTAAATCCAAAAACAAAAAGGAATGTTGTATTTACAGTACTGTATCAATCTAAAATTCAAAAACAATAGTGTACGTTACTAAAATGTACAATTGTATACTAAATACCCAGCCACAAATATATAACCAAAAGTGTACAACACAAAGTGTACACTTTCAAAAAAATTCAATAAGTATACAACAAAACACTAGTGTGTGCTTTCTTGATTAGTAAAAAACATATGTTAAAAGAGAGTAAATCTAAATACTAAATATCAAATTTATTTTTACGTACACTAATATATGTGTACACGAATGTTTCGTGGGGGAAGCTTTAGATCCTCATATCCCTCTTCTTCTTCCTCTCTCTTGACTTAGTGGTTTACCATGTTATGCTTTAATCTTCTGAAATCATCTTGGCTGTCACTGTAATTTCAGTATACGACATTACATAAACATAGAACGAGCAAGTGATGGACCATTTTTTTTGGGTTTCATGACTTCACCTTTGATTTGCATATGTTAAAGTACCAGGAGTGTGTCTTCCAGCAATAGCATTAGTACCAGTGTACTGAGCAAACTTCAGAACAGCAATATGTCCATAAGGTCTCACAGATTGAACAATAATGTCTTGTTCGTTCTCAATCACAACAAAAAAATAATACGTCGAGTCATGTATAACTTCTTCAATGTTTTCCCAACATTGAAGATATATATACTCTGACAACGAAACATCCCATTAACAAAGAGAAAACAACCTATTTCCACCCTATAAGTATCATGTAGTATCAGATCCAAGCAAAGTTATGACCTCGTATTAATTCTCTATTGTCTCAAAATTAAAAACGTATTTCCCCGAAACCTATTTATTCTTTGAAACCTATTTATCTACAAAATTGGTTTACTGTTTATATATATAGTAAACTGAATTAATAAGCAGTCCGAACTAAATTCTGACTAAAATTCTATTATAAACCAAATGAAACTGAATTAACAAGATCCAGCCCAGAAAACACCAACTCCTAACCCGGCCAGTTCTTCTTCTTCTTCACTCGTAAACTTCAACCGGCCATTTTTTCTCTAAGCTTGAGGTTTTGAAAATTGGAAGTTTCTATGAAATAATGCTACATGATGTGGCCCACATCCCTCATGTTCTGTTTTTTTTTTTGTTTTTTTTTTTCGAGATTCTGCATGATATAAAGAAGACCATGCTCTGATTTAGGATTTAAGTAATATAAAAAAAATTGAGAAAAAATCCCAGATTTAATTGTTTTGTAAATACCATATTTATCTTATGCTCTAAAAACTCTATTGCAAGAATGATTATATTTTTTCCTTCTTCTTTTTGGATTTTTCTTTCTTGCTTTGTTTTGATTTCAATTATCTATTTTCCTCATGATTTCTGTATTAATTTGATGGAAGGTGGGGGTTTTTTGTCCATTTCTTTTCTGGGTTGTGGTTTAATTTCAATTTCCACGAGAGAAACAAATAGAATTTGTTGATGATCTTATCCAAGATCGAAATTAAGTTTCTAGGATTCATCAAACTGATTGATGTGTGTGCTTGAAGAGTTTGAATGAAAAACATTTTCACCATTTTGTCCATGTCCATAATCTGTAGATCTGATGATGTTAATTAAAATTCTTTTCATTCGAATTTTGTTTACGATTGAGTTCCAAGATCTGCCTTTTATCATTTTTCTTTACTCATGTAAATTTCAATTTTATTGTTTTCTATTTGTTGACATGTCAAATTTTCCACAAAATGACCCAAGAATAAATTAGAAACTTTGACATAAAAAGCAAAAAAAGAAAATGTTAGCTGGGTCTCTCTCTCCAAATAATTATTTCTATCTCTATCTACGATCCACTTTATTCATGTGACTGTCTCTCTCTAAGACACACTCTATTTTTGTGTCTATCTCTCTTTAAGAGATAATGGTAAAATTGGAACAAATATAGGTGTAGAAATGTTAGTGGCCTAATTAACAAATTAAAACTTGTACTCTTCTATTTCTCTAATAAAAACTTTAAATTACCTTACTTTGCAAACTTACCCTAAAATTTACCTTTGCAAACTAATAATTTTTTTCTATACTGAAAATAGCAAAAAGTAGAAATCATCAGCTTTATATTTTCATATCTTTGTAATTACTCTATAAACTATACTAGGTGTTCACCCGCCTGTAAGACGGGTGATTAAATATATAAATAGTATAATGATGATTAAGTGTTAAATAAATAGTATAATAAATATTTAAAATTTTAGTTAGTATTCAAAAATATTTAATTATGTTTAATTGAAAGTAATACTATTTTTAAATTTTTGTTTTTGCAACTTTAAAAGTTATTGTTTTATTGTTACAATTTTATAAGATATATTTTTAAAATTTGAATTCGTATTCTCATTTCCAACTTATTTTATTTATATTTGAGAATTTTACTGAACATATATAATAAAATTGTTTATTTATATTTGAGAATTTTACTGAACATATATAATAAAATTGTTTTATTCTCAAAATTCTCATTCTTATCCTACTTCTATTAAATTTCGTCATAATTTTTTGTTTATTTTCTCTATTATTTGATACTTTTATTTGATAATGTTTCTAGTTTTTTATGTATATGTACCATTTTATTCCTTTTTTATTTTGTTTATATTTTTAAAGTAATTATTGTTCTACACTATATAACTTTTTTTTTACTTTCTCTATTTCAAAATTAATTGTTATTATATAATATATAAAAATATAATGAAAATTAAATTATGAAATTAATTTATATTTAGAGAAGTTGTTCTAAATATTTTTAAATAAGTTATGTTTTTTTTAAGAAGATGTCTTTCAAATTTCTATATAAGTTTTGTTTTTTAGGAAAATTTCTTTCAATTTTTATATCAAAAATAGTAAAATTATTATATTTAATAGATAATATTGTATACCATGTAAAATTTTTAATGTTATTTAAAGATATTTCTTTCAAATTTCTGTATAAGGTTTATATAAGAGAATTAAATTATAGTCATTAAAAAAAGATTTAATTAACTAAATGAATAGCTGATATGTCAAAATTTTAGAATTTATTAGATGATACGGCTAAAGGAGAATAGATAAAAAGTTTTAATTAACTAAATGAATAGCTGATATGTCAAAATTTTAGAACTTATTAGATGACATGACTAAAGAAAAATAGATTATTTATTACTTTATATATATAGATATTTGTAAATTAATTTCTTTCTATATTCTAAATATAGCAAAGCAAAAGAACGAAGATCATTAGTTGTAACTGTTCTATAGGCCTTTATTACGGAATTCCTAAAAAAGGAATGAAAATTTAATATATATATATATAACATATACAGTAATTGGATGATTACATATATTACATACACAAAATTCTATCAAAGCAACAGAATAAAAGAAATAATAAGAAAACAAAAAATGGTTAATGGTGTACCACTTTTTAGCTTAATCACTTTTGTGATGATCTCCATGTTGATTTTAACAGGTAATCTCTATCTTGTGATTTCAAATTGATCTTCATTTTATTTTTTACAACATGTACTCCTAAGTTTCTAATATTTTTGTTATTAATTTTCTTTCTAAAGAAAATTGAAATAATAAATAATTCGTGTCTATTTTTTTTTTTAAAAAAAACAAAATCAATTTTAATGTTAAGAATTCATTTTGAAAATTAAGAAAATCATTTGAAGATAAATTTTTCTTTCATGCAAAATAACTATATCTTTATATTTTATTTTAAAATTTTAAAATAATGTGAAATTCAATCTAAATAAGACAAATAATATGTATTATTTCTACAAACTGCATCTCACTTTATCTATTCTTACTTACACAGATCACAACTGTCTATTTTCCATAGATTAAATTATAAAATAATCAATATAATCATTCCTTAAAATTCACCCTAGGGAACTAATATTTTTTCTATACTAATAATAGCAAAAAATAGAGATCATCAGCTTTGTATTATTTCATATCTTTGTAATTACTTTATAAACATCTGTTCGGATTATTTCTAGTTTATTTCTTTGAAAAATGAAAACTCAAGATATATATAACATACAATCAGATTATTACATACATCTTATCATAATAAAATAATGAAAATACAAGGAAAAAATAGCCAAAAGATACAACTAATTTGTTTTATCACTTTTATGATGATTACCATGTTAATTTCAATAGGTCATAAACATTATATGATAATTTTATAATTTTTTTTTGTTTGCTTTTGACCTCTCAAATAAACCACAATTTCAAAAAAGTAAAAATAAAAATAAACTAAAATAAACCGTAAAAAAGAATATTAATGATCTTCCCAAATCATAATCATTTGATATTTTGATAACACATTTAATAATATCAAAATCCAAAACTTTGTTTTTATTTGTATTTTAACATCCATTATTATTATATATATATTTTTTGACTCATCCATTTTTATTATATATATATAACTTCTTTTATTCATACTTATGATTTTTTCGTTATTATTATATTAGTAAAAACAGATGCAGTACCGAAAAAAAAAACAGATGCAGTACTGAACAGCACGTGGGTTGACTGCCTGTATCCAAATAATGAATCCTGCAAGGATTGCAGTTCTTTTTGCTCAGATAGGTATGGTGCCTCTGGAAGATGTAACGTTAGGGCAAGAAGATCTGTTTGCGAATGCGGACCAATAACAAACGTAGTATGCGGAGAATATGGATATCAAGTAGGGATGTCAAAATAAATTAACTCGGCTCAGCTCAGCTCAACTCATCATAATTCGGATATTTTATAATTCAATTTAGCTCAACTCATTTATAAATGAGTTTCGAAAAAAAAAAAATTAACGCTCAGCTCATGTTTGATCATAAGTTAAATGAGCAGCTCAAGAGTTAACATTTTAATTAAAAAAATTAAAATTAATTATAAATAAAATAATTATAAGAAGTAAATTTGTTTTAATTTAGGTTTGTTTATATAATAACTTTAGGATGTTAGGTTAAAAGATTCTAAATTAAAAGAAAATCTTAAATAATAGAATATTTATATATTTTAATACCATATTACATTTTTATTTTGTGATAAAAGTATATATTATATATGTATTATTTTAAATTACTGAAAAAATGTTTAGCTCATGAGCTAACTCGTAATTCATCAGAGCTCACTCATCTAACTCACAGATCATTTAAGCTCCGATCATTAAACTCATTTATGAAATGATCACAGAAAACACAGCTCGAGATCATGAAAATCCGAGCTGAGTTGAGCCAGCTCGTGAGCTATTGGCTCATTTTGACACCCCTAATATCAAGTGATTCTTTAAATTTGATTATATTTTTTATTTCACATTTAAATTTGATTATTATAGTTGATAACATATTAGTCAATAAAATAAATTGATTAAAAAAAGTAATTTTGCTGTCGGTTTTAAAACCCATTTGTTTTGCTTTCATATATTTAATAATTTATGTTGGATATGTTTTATCTATTTACTAATTATTTCGTTTAAGCATAATATAATAAGCCATTTGTGGGTAAACAGGGGGCAACTACACGGATATTTTGTAAACTGGCTCTTTACACCCGAAAGTTGGACCTTTTACAACAGCTGCACAAAAATGTTTTTGCGGTTTAAAATTACACGAAATCTTTAATTTTAGGCATAACTACATAATCGTCAAATTATAGTTTAATTTTTTTAAATTAACATATTAACCGGGTTTAAACAAAAAAAAAATCAATATTAAACCAAAAATCAGATTAATAAATCCGGCAATACGGGGTGTAGCCACATAGAAAGTTTGCAAACTGGCTTTTTACACCTGAAACTTAGACTTCTTCCTTCAGCTATATACATATGTTTTAATGATTTAAAAGTACACATAATGTGTCATTCTGGTTAAAACTACATAATCGTCTAATTGATACATAAACCAAATTTAAATCAAAAAAAAATTGAATGAAATATATAATTTTGGTCTAATTAAGTGGTTTCCGTGATAAACCATTATTACCCAAACCAAACCAGATTTACTAATAAAATTGGGATAAACCAATATTTGTCCCCCTTTCATAAAATAGATCAGTTGATTCAGCGGTAGGTAACAATATTGTAAACCAAACAACAACCTCTCTCATCATAATTGTTTTATGATTTTAACAGATTTTATTTTCATAAACTTTTTTTCAGAAATCGAATTGGGATTATGGTTCTTGAGAAAGAGGAAAAATGTTGAATTATCCAGATTTTAGTAGTGAATCCGATTTTGTTTGAATAATAATGGTTTATCTTTGAAACCAGTTAATTAGACCAAAATTTAATATTTCATTCGGTTTACGTTCGATTCTAATTCGGTTGTCAATTAGACAGTTATGTGGTTTTAACCGTAATTAAACATTATGTATAGCTTTAAATCATTAAAACATATTTGTGTAGGGGAAGAAAGAGGCCCAAGTTTCGGGTGTGAAGAGCCGGTTGGCAAACTTTCTATGTGGCTACACCCCGTCTACTGGGTTGATTAATCTGATTTTTGGTTTAATATTGATTTTTTTTGGTTTAAACCCAGTTAACATGTCAATTTTAAAAAATTAAACCAAAATTTGACGATTATGTAGTTATGCCCAAAATTAAAGATTTCGTGTAATTTTAAACGACGAAAACATTTTTGTGTAGCTCTATAAGAAGTCCAACTTTTGGGTGTAAAGAGCCGATTTGCAAAGTATCCATGTAGCTACACCCCGTCTACCCGCCATTTGTCCTTTGCATTTTTGAAAATCAACTGGGTACTTGTGACTGAATAGCTCATCCACCACACTATCTCCAAAATGTTTTTCTATGACTGAACTGACAATAGCTCGAAACATGGAAATGGCAAAATCGTTGGGTAATAAGTGCATATCGTCAAATGGATGGCTTATAGTCTCCATCACCTCAATCGAAAAGTTTCCATTTTGTTTAATCTCGCCCTTCAATTCACTAAACTGAGGAAAATATATGGGTAAGCTAAATAACTCGATTAATCCCTACATATGAAACTGATTATTTCTAGTAATATCTGATGACTCTAACCCTAATCATTATAATGAATTCCAGATATTAGGCTTCAAAATTATGATCATGATTGAACATGGAAACCAAACCTAAAAGAAATCAAATCGATCAACCAACCAAATGGTAGAGAAATTCTTACGCTGAACCAAACCCAAATTTTATCCAACCCAAATAAAGCGAAATTCATTCGAATTAATAATAGTCAGATGAGACTTATATGTATACATTTAAATGTTCTGATAAATAATATTAGCTTTTTAATTTCACTTTTATTGGAATATATTTTAATCAAAACGGATTTGAGCATTTTTTTTCTTTAAAACAGAACCATTTTCCAAAATTCTTTTTTTTTTGTCAATCAAATATTTCATTAACCCAGAAGTGAAGGTTTAGCCCACAAGGGGAATATTACAAAGGGCCGCTTTTGCTAACGAGTCAGCCAGCCCATTGTGTGATCGCGGGATGAAAACAAAAGAAGAAAAAAAAAACAGTGAGGATAGAGAATCGATATCGGAGATAACTCCATAGAGCTCCGGCGATGTTGATTTCGATTTTATTGCTCCGATGAGCACCTGAGAGTCCGAGAGAATTCGGATTTTGGTTACGCCACGGTCTAAAGCTTCGGTCAGTGTCGATCTGATCTCGAGAGCTTCTGCAAGGAGAGGTGAAGAGACGTGAAGGCGAAGGATTGATCCGGTGGAGTTGCTCTCTGGGAAATAGGGATTGAAGCTCCAACCTAAGCCTGCCATACCAGAATTTTGCTGCCACGCTGCATCCGTATTGCAGTCAATTGAGCCGTGGGGAGGTATATGGATATGATGAGGTTCGCGAGGTGATTTGGATACTCTCACTTGAGCTTCCTGCCACTCCTTTGCTTGGCTGATCGCCTTCGATAGTGTCCCTTCCGGTGTAATGTATCGTTTTTCAAACACAAGGGTGTTACGAGATGTCCAGAGGGACCATAGCAGCCACTGGGTAATATTTCCTACGAATCCCACCGGGGGAAGGCAGTTGGTAGAGATGCCCACTAAGAGGCCTTCAAGTGTTGTCAGTGTGGGAGCGGAGGGGTTCGCTAAGGGGGCCAGATGCCAGAGATCTTGTGCGAAAGGGCAGGAGAAGAAGACGTGTGCACTCGTTTCCAGTTCTCGGCATTGCAAGCAATGGGTGTTGTCTAGTAATCCTCTGCGACTTAGGTTTTCTCCGGTGGGGAGGATTTCTTTCAACATTTTCAGAGGAAAGTTTTTATCTTCGGAGAACAAGACGTAAGCCAGACTTGTTTGTTCCAGTCGATGTTTTCCGGTTGCTGATGCGGATGGGTAGTCTTCAGAGCGTAGTCCCGTGCTACATAGTATCCTTATCGGGTGCAGTAAGATCCCGTTTTGGAGGGGTACCAAATGAAGGAGTCTGGGGCTCCCGTCTGACTCGGTATGATTTTTAAAATATCTTGAGTAAAAGTCGGTATGATAGCCTCTAACTTCTTATGATTCCAGTCGGTAGTATTTGTAGAGAAGAGATCAGCTACCTTTAAATCGCTGTCCTGTTCTCTGCACGGGCCGTAGATTGGTGAGTGCTTTGTTGTTGAGATCCATGAGTCTTTCCAGACATTTGTTGTATTGCCATCTCCAATAGCTCTCCCTAAATCTTTTGCAATCAGGTCTCGACCAATTAAAATACCTCGCCAGCCGTGGGATGAGGAGGAAGTTTGAGGAGATCTGAGTAGGGAAGACCGGTGGCAGTATTTCCCGCATAAAACACGAGCCATCAGGCAATTGGGTTTGGTGAGTATTCTCCATGAAATTTTGGCTAGTAGTGCGTCGTTAAAGGCTGTAACCTCCCTTAGGCCTAAACCTCCATCTTTTTTTGGGATCGTTAGTTTGTCCCAAGCTATCCAGCTCATTTTTCTTTGTTGAGTCTTATTGTTATCCCACCAAAAGCGAGTGCATGCTGATTGTATGCGTTTGCAGAGACTGAAGGGCAATTTAAAACAAGATATGCTGTATGTTGGTATAGCAGTGAGTACCAATTTCAGCATGGTGAGTTTACCGGCACTTGACAGATATCTGGAAGACCAGATCTTTGCCCTCTGGTCAATACGGTCAACAATAGAGGTAAAGAGATCTTTTTTCCTACGGCCAAACATTTCAGGAAGACCGAGATACTTTCCCACTCCACCTTCTTTGTCGATTTCTAGAATCAATTTGATTTCATCTTTTAGTGCAGGAGGTGTCTTTGAAGAGAAGGAGATCGATGATTTGGTGGCATTGATGGTTTGGCCGGATGCCCGCTCATACTTACTGAGGATGGTTTTAAGAGTTCTAAAACTCGTAGCATTTGCTTTGAGGAAGAACATAGTATCATCCGTGAACAGTAAGTGATTTACTCTTGGGCTGTTTCTAGCCACTTTGATCCCCGACAAATCACCATTGTCTTGGGCTATCTTGCATAGTCCAGAAAGAACCTCTACACAGAGGTTGAAGATGTAGGGAGACAGCGGATCTCCTTGTCTAATGCCTCTTGACGGGCGAACCAAGCCATGGACAGAATCATTCACAAGGAATGAATAGGTCACAATGGAGAGACATTGCATAATCCAGGAAATCCACAGGTGATGGAAACCCATTTTTTCCATTACTCTCTTGATGAAATGCCATTCCAGCCTGTCGTAGGCTTTACTCATATCATTTTTAACCGCTGTAGCACAGTTATTGTTGCTGTAGATGTCTTGAGGTAGTGCAGGACTTCGTGGGTGATGAGTACATTGTCGGAAATTGCCTTGCCAGGTACAAATGTTGACTGATTTTCGCTTATTAGCTCGTGAAGTATGGGTTTGAGTCGCATAGAAAGGAGCTTTGAGATTATCTTGTAGTAGATGTTGCAGAGGGCAATCGGCCTGTAATCAGAAACACGTTTTGCATCCGTGGTTTTTGGAATGAGCCTCACGTGGGTTGTGTTAATATGCTGTGGTAGGGACCCGGAGTCGAAAAAGCGTTGGATCTCTTTTACTACTGAGGCTCCAACGACTGTCCAATTTGCTCTGAAAAAATAGGCTGAGAAACCATCTGGTCCCGGCGCTTTATCAGGGTGGATGGCAAACAAAGCGGACTTGATTTCTGCTGTTGTTGGGCGTGCAGTGAGAGACACATTCATCGCTGCTGAGACCCGGGGTTGAATGGCCTGGTATATTGCATCAAGGTCCTCACCCGCAGACGAGGAAAACAGAGATTGAAAGTAGGCTGCGATTTCTAGACCTATTTGGTCTTCCTCCCAGAGCACATTACCTTCTGCAGTTTCCAAAACTGACAATCTGTTTCGTGCCCTTCTTCCTTTTGCAGCTGCATGAAAGAAACCGGAATTTTTGTCTCCCAAGTTAAGCCAGATTTGTCTACTTCGTTGTCTCCAAAAGTTTTCTTCTGCCTTGTACGCTGAAAGGAGTTTTTTATTGAGGTCCGACAACAGGGATTCATCAGGAGAAGAGGAGGACATTTGTTCATTTATAGCGAGTTGCAATTCTACGATATGTTCTCTGCTGTTTGCGTGATGAGCTTTGCTCCAGCTCGAGATTGCACTGCGGCATTTGGAGAGTCGGGAAAGGATATGTAGGTTATGACAGGATTCCCATGTGATTTTAATTAGGTTGCAGACCTCCTTGTTAGTGCTTAATCTTCTGTCATATCGGAAGATCTTTTTTGGCTTCTTTTTTGCTGTATCCAGACATGTTACGAGTGGGCGATGGTCAGATCCCTCAAAGGGGAGGTAGTGGCACCTGCTATTGGGAAAGAGATCTGACCATGCTGGATTTGCCATGGTTCTGTCCAGACGGTAGTGAATCAGATGGGAGTGTCGTGTGCCCCACCACGAGAAAAAATTACCCGTGTGCCGGATGTCAAACAGGTCGCATTGAGACAAGAAGAATCGAAAGGCGCAAAAGGTACTTTCCGCCCTGACTTTTCCTCCCATATTTTCGCTATTGTCAACTATCTCATTAAAATCCCCTGTTAGAAACCATGGGATATCATCTGTAGGACCCAACACTTGTAACAGATTCCAAACTCTTTGGCGATTGGGAATTTTAGGTACTCCATGGTAGAATGGAAACGATCCTTTCTGAATTTTATAGTTGCATTGATGTGGTTGTGGTAGGAGGAAATGATGTCCAAGGCCACTTCTTTTCTCCAGAATAGAGCTAGACCGCCTCCTCCTGGGCTGTGGGGAGAGACTAAGAAATGATGCTCGTGGTCGAGCCAATTGAGTTCCTGGAGGACGACGTCATCAGGGTTTTTCGATTCCATCAAGAAGATCACATCCGGGGACATACGGCGATGCATTTCCCGGAGTCTCTGGACTGTTGTGGTGCTCCCCAAACCACAGCAGTTCCAGCTAAGAATTGTTAAGGAAGAGGAGGATGGCGGAGGTGAAAATCCGCCTGTTGCCGGGTGATGGCCGGGATGATTTGAGTGGTCGGAGCTCTTGATGAGGAGGACGATGCCCCACCACCATTTTCCAAAATTCTAAAAACACAAAAGCAGTTATAAACCGAATGGTGGATTGGCATAGCCGTGCGGTCCGGTTCGGTCCGGTCCGGTTCGGCCTATCCGTTTCCTATTTGGATTAGGAGTATATTTCCTTATTGTATTAGGATTTACCTTTAATGTACTTTCCTTTTCTCTTTGAGGAAAGGAAAACCCTACTTTTCCTTTTCCATTAGGAAAATGAAGTTTCATTTTCTCTTATGTATTCATCCTTATATAAAGGATATATGACTCAAGGAATAATACACACAACAAGACACACGAATTCCCCCTTCTCTGTCTCTCTATTTACAACATGTTATCAGTACAATAGTTTCTAAAAACCCTAAGCTAAAAAACCCTAAAAATCCGACCAACCAAGCTCAGCCTCCATCAACTTGTCCGGACGAGCACATAGGTTCATTCAGCCCACGGAGGTTCAAAGGTACGACCACAACGTGCGACACCCTCTTCCTCCTTAATTCAATATGAGGTTTAAGGTAAGTCTACTAAACCTTAAGAACCATAAACCCTAAATTTCATAAAATCCTAAAACCCTAATTCTGAAACATGATAGTTTTGTTAAATTGTTAAATTGATTGATTGACTTGATCTTGATTCACTGTTTATTTTATGAAACCCTAATTTTGTAATCAATCTGAAAATCGAATTTGAATGCATGATCTAATAAAAACCGACTGCTAGGTTGATTAAAGTCCATTGATTGTTTGATTGCTATAACTGATTGATTGTTTTAAGATTAAAATTGCATTGAGATAACAAGTTCTGTTTAAAACCGGCTCACACTAAAACCTGATCAGCATGAACACTTAGAATTCGTATGTTAGGTTTACATCATAAAAATATAGACCTCGAATGCTAAGTTGCTGTTTAGAAATGTCTTTTTTGATCATTAGACTTGTTTGATAAGCATTAAAATTGGTACACTTGATTTCAGATATCAAAAATCAACACCTTGGATTTTTCTTCCCTAAATCTCTATGGAGATAATTACTTACAATGGGCATTAAATACTAAGATCCTCCTAAAGTCAAAAGGAATAGGCGAATGTATCATTGAGAATAATAATGAAAACAAAACAAATAGATACAAGACAATCTTAATCATTCGCCATCATCTTGCTGAGAGTCTCAAGGAACAGTAATTGTCTATTGAAAATCCTCTAGACCTTTGGAAAGAGTTTAAAATGAGATATGACCACCATAGAATGGTGTTATTGCCAAAGGCCAATTATGATTGGAGGAATCTCAGGTTCCAAGACTTCAAGTCCGTGGACGAATATAACTCGGCCATGTTTAAGATAGTTTCAAAACTGAAACTGTGTGGTGAGGAAATAACCGATAATGATATGCTGAGGAAAACTTTCTCCACCTTCCACATAAGTAACATATTGTTACAACAATAATACCGTGAAAAAGGCTTTAAAACATACTCAAGTCTTATCTCATGCCTATTACTGGCCGAGCAAAACAATGAGTTACTAATGAAAAATAGTGAGATGAGACCTCCTATATCAACCCCACTTCCTGAAGCCCACGTGGCCATAGAAGAAAAGAAAGAGACTAACCACGTCCAGAAAGAATAAAGGTAATACGGCCATGGCCGTGGAAGATGGCAAGGATGTGGTCGTGGCCACCATCATCCTTATGGCCGAGGCCAAGGCCAAGGCCGAGGCCGCGGGTATCAACCCGATTTCAATCGTGGTCGAGGTCGAGGCCGTGGTGCCGCGAGTACTTTTTTCAAACCGCAAAACTCGACCACCTAATCTATATGCCATCGATATGGAATGAGTAATCATTGGGTTAAGATATATCGGACTCCCAAATATCTAGTTGACTTCTATCAAGAAAGTCTAAAAAGGAATAACCCAAAGTCGACTATAATAATAATAATAATATTATTATTAATGCAGAAAAATGGTTAATAATATGATGAAACTATTATTGTTAGTGTTAGTTAGTATTATTTAGTTTATATTTGGGGGCTGGGAATTCGTTTTGACAAGTTGCTCAAACCAAATTTCTTAACAACTTTTCAGCTTATTAGTTCAATAGATTAACATGCTCAAAGCCACTTTTTAGACTTTAAATAACAGCTACAGTTTAAATCCAAAATTTCTATAGCTAAAATGCCTAAAATCTCTATACCCAAAATCTATCAGCGATTAATACGACTGATCATCCTCCATGTAAGTCATTAAAGTAATTCTATTTAAATTTTATTTTAATATATAAATTAAAGATCGAAATAAACCCATTTGATTTTAAATTTTAAAAAGAAAGAAAAAGTAATGCAGGACTCTAAATAAAGGTTCTAATTAAATTTTTAATAGAAAGAAAGAAAAAGTAAAGAGAAAGAAAAATACTAGTCTCTAAAAACAGAGATTTGAAACCCGAATCTCACAATACTTGTTGTTTGTTATTGGTTCAACTTTTACTAATTTAGTTAAATTATAGAAATACATTTAAACAATATTATCAAAGTTATAAGATCTCATTTTTAGGACTTCACAGCATTAATGATATTCTGGGTAATAATTATTTAGATAGATTACAGATGTCTCTTTTTAGTAGATTAAATTATAAAATAATTAATATTATCATTGCTTAAAATTTACCCTTGCAAACTAATAATTTTTTCTATACTGAAAATAGCAAAAAATAGAGATCATCAGTTTTGTATTTTCATATCTTTGTAATTACTCTATAAACTACATATTTGTAAATTAATTTCTTTCTATATTTTAAATATAGCAAAAGAATAAAGATCATCAGTTGTAACTGTTCTATAGGCTTTTATTATAGAGTTTATTCCTAAAAAGGAAATGAAAATTTAATATATATATATATATATATATATAACATATATATTAATTGGATGATTACATAAATTACATACACACAATTCTATCAAAACAACAGAACAAAAAAATAATAAAAAGACAAAAACGGTTAAGGGTGTACCACTTTTTAGCTTAATCACGTTTGTGATGATCTCCATATTGATTTCAACAGGTAATCTCTATCTTGTCATTACAAATTAGTCTACATTTCTTTTTCTATAACATGTATTCCTAAGTTTCTAATATTTTTGTTTTTAATTTTCTTTCTAAAGAAAATTGAAATATCAAATAATTAATGTCTATTTGTTTTCTTTAAAACAAAATCAATTTTAATGTTAAAAATTCATTTTGAAATTTTTTAAAAATCATTTAAAGATAAAATTTTCTTTCATGACAAAAACTATATCTTTGTATTTTATTTTAAAATTTAGAATAATGTAAAATTCAATCTAAATAAGACAAATAATATATATTATTTCTACAAACTTGTGGGAACCGGAATTGACTTCAATGTATTTTCGGAAAGTTAATGTGAGCATCCAAAAATCTTAGGAGAGAAAGCGAAAATAAAGAAAGAATCGGAAAAGTAAACTAAAGCAGAAAATGAAAAAGAAATAAGAAATCGTAAAGAGAATGTTATTGATTTTATTGCTAAGTCTCGAATGAGTTCTGAATTGTCGTACAAGATGTAGAAATCGATCCTTATTTATACTAAGACATCCTAAGTCCTAAACAACCTAATTTTTGATATGGCACAAAGGTCTTTTCCTTTTTCCACCGACTTTTTCATAAATCTTCGAGTAAACTCGAGAATCTTCCATAAGTCGGTTTTTGCTCTTGTCGGTTCTTCTTTCCAGCTCGTCCCAATTCTATCCTTCGTCTTTCGGTTCAGCATTGGGTTTGTTTCAAGTTAACACTTTTATTGTCTTCGATAAACGAAACATTGCGATGTTTCGAGAAACCAACAAAAACTTCGCTATATTTCCGAAAAGACCCTGGAGGCGAAGAACAAAGCGAAATGAGACGGAATGGAAGATGACAGCCAGCTCGGTCTTCCTTGGTGAAAGAAAAGGCCGAGCTGGCTGCTTCCAACCCTATGGTGCATCCAGCTCGGTCACTAGAATGAGAGGAGATCTTCCGATGACTCGTGGGATGTATCCAGCTCGGTATTCTGAAGGGTGACAGCCAGCTCGTTATCCAGGAGGTAGGATGTGACAGAGCTGACTGCATCATGACAGCCAGCTCGGTATCCTGTCAAGGGAAAATACCTAGCTGAATGCTCCATGCTGTCCGTTACCGAGCTGGCTGTAATGCCCAACTTGTAGATGGCATAACTCCTTCATATGAACTCTGTTTGATCTGATTCTTCCTCTAGGAGCTTCATAATTGAGCTGAGAATATTTTAAGTGGTTTCATACGCAGAATCCCTGTGGGTGGGAAGATACACCTCAATCATTGAACGTATATCCTTTTCAGCTCGGTACTCATGGAAGGTGACAGCCAGCTCGGAATCCAGAAAAGGGAGGATGAAACCGAGCTTACTTCATCATGACAGCCAGCTCGGGACCCAGGAGGGAGGATAAAACCGAGCTGAATGCATCATGACAGCCAGGTGTCCTGGTACCGAGCTGACTGCTCTGTACTGTCTAGATTGATGTTCTGTGGTAAATGCTTAGCAAGACATGAAACCAGCTCGGTATGACAGTCAACTTGGTATCATTGGTTACCCAAAATACCGAGCTGGCTGTCCTCCATGCTTGGTTGATTACCTCAGTATCATGTGCATGTCTTGATACCGAGCTGGCTGTCTCTGTTTCGCCCTGCCAATTGTCCTTTTTTCGATGAATCGCGACTTTATCGGTTTATCGATAAAACTCTCGAAATACAGTCCTTCGTACTTTTTCCGTAAAGTTATCGACAAAACAGTTTAAGCTAAGTTTTTTCGAAAAAAATTTATAAGAGTTTTTTTTCGAAAAATTGTTCAAGATAAGTTTTTCGAAAGTTTTTTGTAAAGTTTTTCCGAAAAACTGTTCACGATAAGTTTTTCGAAATTTTTCATACGAAACCAGCCGAAGGCAAAAAATATCGAGCTGGTTGTAACCAAGGGTGATACCGAGCTGGCTGTCACCAAGGGTGATACCGAGCTGGCTGCTTGTCTATGGTTCTTTCTGAAAACTGTTCACGTCAAGTTGTTCACGGAATATTTTTCCGAAAGACTGTTCATGTCCGAATTTTTTTGTAAATTTTTCCGAAAGACTGTTCATGCTAAGTTTTTCGAAAGTTTTTGAAAAAGGTTTTCTTGAAAACTGTTAAGGATAAGTTTTTCAAAAGTTTTCATGCGAAACCAACTTGGATACCATGAATACCGAGCTGGCTGTAAGGGATGGACATTCATGTACTGAATGCTGATTTTGGCAAGCAGTTGGTACCGAGCTGGACGGCAGGCAGCATGTTGCTCGTCCAGCTCAGCCAAGTTTTGGCTTGTATGCTCTCCTCTTCGATTCCTTACGTTTTTCGAAAAAACTTAAGTGTTTCCAGAATTTTTTTCGGAATAGAAGAAATGTTGTATATATTTTTTATTTTTTATTTGTCTTATTTAAAAAAAAATTCTTTCCGAAAAACTGTTAATGCTAAATATTTCAGAAGTTTTTCACACGAAACCAACTTATTCACCATGTGTACCGAGCTGGCTGTAAGAGAGGGACATCCATGTGCTGAATGCTGATCTTGGGAGACAAATGGTACCGAGCTGGACGGTGGGCAGCATATTGTTCAGCTCGGCCAACTTTTGGTCTGCATCTTCTCTTTTTCGAAAACTTTACGTGTTTCCGGAAATTTTTTCGTAAAAGTTTTTCCGAATGACGATTCATAAATTTTTTCCAAAAAATTGTTCAAGATAAGTTTTCCGAAATTTTTTCCAGAAAACTATTCACGATAAGTTTTTTCGAAATTTTTTCATACGAAACCAACTTGATCACTATGGCTACCGAGCTGCCTGTAAGGTGTGGGACGTTCATGTGTTGAATTCTGACCTTGGCAAGCAAATAATACCAAGCTGGACGGTGGGTAGCATGTTCGTCGTCCAGCTCGGCTAACTTCTGGTCTGTATGCCCTCTTATTTGATTCCTTATTTTTTTATTTTTTATTTTTTTTGTCAACAGAGTTATATAAAACCTACTAAGAGATAGAAATCCAAGCTGGTAATGATGAATCAACATAGGTCATCGCTGTATGGTGCACTCTTGCACTTCGTGCCAGCCTATCCGCCATTTGATTTTGTGCGCGTGGTATAAGTTCCAGCCTGAAATTCTCGAAGCATCCTTTCCAGTCTTCAAACGCTTCTAGATACTGTGAGAACGCTGGCCAATCTCGCGGGTTGGAAATCATCTTTACCATTTCCGAACTGTCTGTAGCAAAACTTACATGACGCTGGAAATTCGAGACACACTCCATTGCCCAAAGTAAGGCCTCTAGTTCTGCATGTAAAGATGAAAGGCTAGAATCCAAATTACGAGTTCCAAACAAGGCTTCCGCTGTACCCTCCTTACTACAAACCCAGCCATTTCCAGAAAAAGAAGTAGAATCCTTCCAAACCCCATCGACAAAACACCACCATCCATTCCGATGAGTAGATGCCTGTGCAGACGTTTTACTTTGTGATGTAGTCTTATCGTCCAATAGTGAGGCCTCTTCCCAGGACTTGCCTTCGGTCGCTGCAATTTACAGAATATCTTGTGGTGTCCAAACTTTATTATTATAAATTTTGTCATTTCGACTTTTCCAAATGTACCATAGTATCCAGGGGTAATAAGTATCGGAAGTTCCTTTTGGAAGTCTCCAAAATAGGAAATCTAGATTGGCAAAAATAGAGGACATGGGAAAAATAGCTGGGTTCGATGAGACCATAGAGAGAGCCCAAGTCTGAACCGCTGGGGAGCATTCGAAAAATACATGGTTCACCCGATTCCTCTTCTGCCCCACATCATGGACATTGTACATCACAATTAATTCCCCGTTTCTTTAAATTCTTGTTTGCTGCAATACACCCTGAAAGGATTTGCCAAATAAAATGTTTAATCTTGGGTGGACATTTTAACTTCTATGAATTCGCTAATAGGGGTTTGACATCCGGGACATAATAATTCATGATGATATTTTTATCCGGAAATTCATGTTCTACATTATATCCTGATTTGACCGAATATATACCCGTCTTTGAAAAATGCCAACAAACCTTATCTTGTCTAAGTGAGTGTCTTATTGGTAATTGACGAACAATTTTCGCATCCTCAGGAATGATAACCGCATCCAGTAAGGGTAAATTCCATCTGTGTGTTTGTGAATCTATCAGATCGCTAACCATTAAAGGTGGATAAGTATTATATTTGCAAGTTGCTGGTCTCGGGCGTGGGCTAGGAATCCAAGGATCATCCCATACTGAGATAGACGTCCCTGACTCGACCCTCTTAATTAGTCCTTTGTTTACCAGAGATCTAACTGAAGTAATACTCCNCCATCCATACGATGGGGAATATGATTTGATTGGATCTAAAGGATCCGAATGGCGATAATATTGTCCCTTAAAAACCTGAGCAAAAAGTGACTCTGGATGGTCTAGTAAACGCCATAATTGTTTTGCTAAGAGAGCCGTGTTAAAATCT
>OVBI01001480.1:22961-33623 GCA_900406495.1 Sisymbrium altissimum | reverse complement strand
ATCCGGCCCATAATAATGAGTCTGATTTCCATTATTTGGATATTGCTGCTCTACAGTATATCCCGATTTTACCGAGTATGTGCCAGTCTTTGTAAAGTGCCAGGTAAGTTGGTCTTGTCGAAGTGAGCGATGAATAGGCAATTGCCTAATAATCATTGTATCCTCAGGAATTATAACTGCTTCCAATAATGGTAAATTCTTTGTACGTGTCTGAGGGTCAATCAGATCACTGACCTGTAAAGGTGGATAAATATTATATTTGCATGTTGCTGGTCTCGGGCGTGGGCCAGGAATCCAGAGATCATCTCATACTGAAATAGAAGTCCCAGACTCGACCCTTGTAATAAGTCATTTGTTAACCAGAGATCTAGCAGAGATTATACTTCTCCATCCATAAGATAGAGAGTATGATTTAATCGGATCTAGAGGATCCGAAGACCGGTAATATCTTCCTTTAAAAACTTTTGCAAATAAAGATTCTGGATGGTCAATTAAACGCCATAACTTTTTTGCTAAGAGGGCTGTATTAAAATCCTCTATAACACGGAAACCAAGTCCTCCATCACACTTATCCCGACATAATTTATCCCATGATTTCCAATGAAGACCTCTCTGGGTTGTTCCGGTACTCCACCAAAATTGAGCTACATCACTTGTAAGTTTCTTATAAATCGATATTGGTAACCTAAAACATGACATAACGTGGGTCGGTAAAGCTGTTGCTACCGATTTAATCAGAATTTATAATACTAATAATATTACATTAAATAAAAAATCACAGTCTATTATATTTTATGTTATATTAGGATGATTTTTTCAAATTTTAATTTTGATATTAATTATGTATTTTGATGTTATTTTTTTTTTTAATTTATTGTATTTTCTATTATAAATATATTGTTATCTCATTTTAAGTTTTATATTTAATTAATTTTGTATTTATAATTATATTTGAAAAGATAAACTTCTATATAAATATTAAATTATTTCATTTAGGTATATAATAAGATTTGTCAAAATTGAAGGATTGTTTTGCAAATAAAAAAGTTCAACACTAAAATGAGTTTGTGAATAGTGTTCTCTCAAATTTGGTGTAATACTGTTTATAAACTCACTTTTTCTCATTTTAGTGTACCATTGGAGAGAGATTTCCCTCATTTTTTTAGTGTTTTTCCTTATTTTAGTGTATCATTGGAGATGCTCTAAGCTTTCATGAGCGATTTGTAGATACTGATTATAAAAATGGATCTGATTTCATCTTTTAATTTTGTCACATATATGTTTGATCGATATCACCATGGTTGCGCTTTTAATCAAGTTAATATAGTTTCTGATGATGTGGGGGATTTATGACATACAGTAAAGTAAGTTTTTCAATGGTATTTGTTTAGTATTTTGATCAGCTTATTTAGTATAATTATTTTGCCTTAATTATTAATAGAGAGATTTTAGTGTAAAATAAAAAACCAAACTAAATTAATTTTCCATCAAAGAGAAAAACGTGGTAAGGTTTTCGGTATGAGGATACCTGAAATAATGATATGACACATCATCTGTTTCGTACGTAGGCGAGTGTGCGCGTGGGAATAAATGTAGGTGTAGACGTAAATGAAATGGGAGATGTGATTACCTGATTTGATTGGGAGACGCCGAAAAATTGAAACCAGAGCAAGACGAATGTGGAGTAATTGAGGATGAGTTAATGAACCTCGAAAGCGTGTGAAGATGTATGGTGAGGAAGTGAAGTAGGAGCTCGTGTTATTTATGAAGATAGAGTAACGTCATCGTGACGCAGTATAAAAAGATAGATAGTAAATGAGGTAGTTGGGGGATTAAAAATTTCAATTGAAGCGGGAGAGTAAATAGTAGCACGGTACCTTAGGGTTTCATGTCGGTGTATAAATATGGGAGAAGAGATTGAGTAATGTGGATCCATATCAGAAAAAATATCTACCTCGAATTTATGGGATCTGCATGCAAAGTGTAAAGATTAGTATGATATGTAAATATATAAGTAGTCATTTTGGATGAACAATCCAAATATTTTAAGAAATTAATTATAATGAATTATTCTTTTGTACAGCGTGAAAGAGGACATGAATATGGTTTTACTCTTTAAGAATTTGATTGTAATGAATGATTCTTTATGTTTAATGTTTCATATCTATCTTTACATGCGAACTAAATAATTTGATTACATAACATGCTAACTAGTCCTATAAATTCTTTTTCCATGCAAAGCCCCAGAGGAAGGTTATAAGGCGCAAGAATTACTGGCCACAAAGAATATTGTCTACCAGACATTCCAAACGGACTAAAACCATCTGTGCATAGACCAAGATAAACATTCCGAATATTTCTAGCAAAATTTTCATGTACCATATTGAAATGTTTCCACGCCTTTGCATCTGAAGGATGAGTGATCTCTCCATCAGTCTGTGAATGCTCTGCATGCCATCTCATCTCCATCGGTCGCTTGACGTATTTCTACAACCTCTAATTCATGAGCTCAAGGAGTTATGGAGTCAAGGGGTTCGAGCATGTGATTACTCATCCATTAGGAATTTTATGATGAAAGTAGCGCTTATGTAGACTATAAGTGACTTTCCTGCCTATGGAATGCTTTCAGGGTGGACAACGCATAGGAGATTGGTTTGTTCTTATTATCTTGGGAGGACAGATGCATTTCAACTAAAGTATGGGAGGAAGACGTGTTGGTTTGACTGTCATCGCCGGCTTCTGCCATTGAACCATCCATACCGACGAAACACTACTTTGTTCAAGAGTAAAGTGAAGATACGGGATCTCCCACCACAGTATCTATCCGGAGAACAAATTGAAGCACACATTGATTATTATGGTGCACAAGATACTGTTACCCGCGATGGTAATTGGCATGTTCCAAGCAATATGTCGGACGAGTATGGACAACATCACAATTGACATAAAAAGAGTATATTTTGGGAGCTGCCATATTGGAAAGATATGCTGATTCGACATAATTTGGATGTGATGCATGTCGAGAATTTTTTTTTTGAGAATATCATGCATACAATACTGAACGTACCGGGAAAGACAAAAGATAACAAAAAGTCACAGTTAGACTTACCAGCTGTTTGCAATAGAAGTGAGTTGCATATATAAAAAAATTGCAAATTTCCAGTTCCCATATTTAGGTTGTCATCACGAAGCGAAAACAGCGTTATTCAGTTGGGTGGCATCGGAAGTGAAGTTTCCTGATGGATATGTTTCGAATTTCTCCAGATGTGTTGAGTAAGGGCAAAAGTTTAGAGGGATGAAGAGTCATGACTGTCATGTGTTCATGTAACGACTATTACCACTTGAATTGGCTGAGTTACTTCAGCAAAGTGTGCACGAAGCACTTGCAGGTAATTTAATTTTAATCAACATGTCCGCTTTTAATAAATGTAAATTTATTCAGTATTAATTTATGGATTAAATTAACATCGTTCTGAAATATGTTTTATATATTGTAGGTATTGGAGATTTTTTCGGGATTTGAATGCACGGATACTCACAGAAGAAGGCTTGGAACAACTTTCTAACAATATTCCGATCTTATTGTGCAACTTGCAGAAGATATTTTCCGCCCTCGTTCCTTGATATTATGGAATATCTCCCAGTCCACCTTCCTCATGAAGCCTTACTAGCTGGACCTGTTCATTTTCGATGGATGTACCCATTTGAGCGGTTTATGAAAAATTTGAAAGGTAAAGTAAAGAATCTGGCAAAAGTGGAAGGGTCAATCGTTGCTGGGAGTCTAACAGAAGAAACATCTCACTTCACATCATACTACTTTGCACCCACAGTTCGCACATGAAAAAGAGCGCCTAGGCGATACGACGATGGTGGAGTGGCCCCAACTTATGCAGTAGAAGGAGTCCCAGATATCTTCTCTCCTATTGATCGTCTTGGTGGGTAATTGAAAGAAGTATGGTGGAGTAGTACTAAAGACCGGCACGCGGCACATATGTATATACTTCTAAATTGTACTGAAGTGATCCCGTTTGAAAGATGCGTAATGAAAGCAATTATTATTTTAAAGTTTACTAACTTACATATTTATAATGTGAATATTATTATTATTTAACATATATCTGTATTTAGTTTATTTGTAAATCAGGTAAAAGAAGCTATTGAAGAGATTTCAGAAACTAACATCAATAAACGAAAAATATGCATTTTGCACTATGGTTGAAGAGTCAGGTGATCAATGTTTAAGTTTACAAAAAATATGCTAAATAAATTATATATGATACAAATTTAATATATATTAATTAATAAATTAATTTCTATTCCACCGTGAATATTTTAGGTTGACTATGACGATCCATTTTATCCACCATTCTTGATTTGATTCAAGGTCCAACCGCTAAAATAACAACGGCACCCATGTATTTCACCAGGGGATATACGTTTCACACCGATTACGGCAAACGGAGGGCAACCGCCAATTATAGAATATGTGTGAAGGGTGAAACAGACTTATGGGATCTTGCAAGATATTATTGAAGTGGAATTCGCAGGATTAGTTCGGCTGAAATACGTGCTCTTCAAACGTGAGTGGTTTGATCCCGTTGTAAGCAGAGGTATTCAAAACAACAAATTTGGAGTCGTAGACGTAAAATCGAGGAGATGATATAACAAATTTGAGCCTTTCATCTTAGCATCACAAGCAGAGCAAGTTATATTCATTCCATACCCTCGGATTAAAGAAACAGGAATCACTTGGTTAGCGGCTATTAAAATCACTCCCGTGGTTGAATTATTGGAGGGGAAGAATTACCCTTGAATGAAGAGTTAAGTACGGATATACAAGCACCCAATCAAACTACAGAGGAAGTTGTGTTAATCGATCTGCGAAACTGAGAATACGAAGAGCTTCCTGATGATGACGATACTAATGATGGAGATGAGTTTGATGAAAGCGAAGAATGTGATGATGATGAAGGTAATACAGATGAGGATGAATCCAATTGAGTGTGTTTAATATATGTAATATGTATGAAAACGTTATTTTCATATATTAATTATGTTTTATATATGAATTTGCATTGAATATATTATATCAAAACTGTAAAAATATTCTAATATATTTATTATTTTTGTAGAAAATGCAAATGTTATCAAATTATGGCATTCAAAGGTTCTTTTTTTTAGCATAGATAAATGTGAGTTGTGAAATCTATTCTAGTTCCATGAAACTAATGAAAAAGGAGATTGAATTTCCTCTTTTCATAATTTTACCCTTTTTTAAATGTGTACATGCATTATGTATTATCATGCAAAACTATACGACGAATTTACAATGTTTTCAAAATCTATATAAAGACCACTTCTCCTCCCTTAATTGTTGCTCATTCCTCTCCTCTCTTCCATCTCTCTAACTTCTCTCTAGGTAAGTCACTTTCTCTCTCTAGTTAGTTTATATAGAAATAGGTTTGAAATTTAGAAATAGGTAGGGAATTTAGAAATAGATTTGGAATTTAGAAATATGTTTAATTTTAATTTGGGAATATGGTGAAATTAATTTAGAATTATAATAGAATAATATATCAATACGGAATTTTAATTTTTGATTAAATATGATGAAATATTTTTTAATATTGAAAATTTCTTTTTTTTTTTGTAGTTTTTTATGGCTCATCGTAAACATTCACGTAAGACTCATTATAGAGACTTTCTTCATGGTGGCTCTTCGTCTTCGAGTTCTGCCGCCGGCACATTTTCTTCTTCGGCTACGCATACGGCTATACCGGAGACTCAGTCACAGACTGCTCCGTCTTATCGTCCTATTCCTCCTCTGTGCTATCCGGAGCCGCAACCAGATCCGGAGCCGCAACAAGATCTGGAGCCGCAGCCAGATCCAGTAGCTCATGATAAGTTGAAGTTAATCAAGTAGAACCGAGTAATTTGCATGTTGTTGGATATCAGAATGAGGATCATGGGGTTATAGCCATGATAGGATGCATGCAATGGTCACATATGCATTTCAGGAAACTATTATATTTATTGAACAGTGGTTATTGAGGAACCTAACTTAGATGCAAAATTTTTTTATGAAATGTTAGATGCTGCAAACCAGCCTATCTACGAGGGATGTAGAGAAGGTCTGTCTAAATTGTCATTAGTAGATAGGATGATGAACATTAAGACAGATCATAATTTAGCTGAGACATGTATGGATGTTCGGGTCAAAACCCACATTTCCGGAATTAACGATTAAAATATTTGAATATCAAAAAAGAGTTTCCGTATTTAGATATGAGTTTGGAGGAAGTTAGTTTTCAGTTATTTCATCGATAACTTTACGAAAAAGTATGAAATACTGTCTTTTGAGAGTTTTTCCGATAAACCGATGAAGTCGTGATTCCTCGAATAAAGGACGATCGGCTGGACGAAACAAGGACAGCCAGCTCGGAATCAAGACCTGCCAGTGATACCGAGCTGGCTGCATCTTATGATCATGTTTAGCCGATCCTTTTATCCTTTGAACGATTCCTCCGATAAACCGAAGAAAGTTTCGATTTTTCGAGTAAAAGGCAATCAACCAAGCATGGAGGACAGCCAGCTCGGTATTTTGGGCAGCCAATGATACCAAGCTGACTGACATACCAAGCTGGTTGCATGTCTTGCTAAGCATATACCACTGAACATCAATCTGGACACCACGGAGCAGTCAGCTCGGTACCAGGATACCGAGCTGGCTGTCATGATGCATTCAGCTCGGTAGCACGGAGCTTATCCTTCTCTTCCTGAAAACCAAGCTGACTGACACTTTCCGAGAGTTCTGAGCTGAAAAAGACATACGTTCAATTATCTATATGTATCTTCCAAACCACAAGGCTTCTACACATGAAATCACTTGGAAAATGTTCTCAACTCAATTATGAAGCTTCTGGAAGAAGAATTAGATCAAACGGATTTCATACGATGAAGTTACGACATCCACAAGTTGGGCGTTGCAGCCAGCTCGGTAACGGACAGCATGGAGTGATCAGCTCGGTTTTTCCCTCACTCAGGATACCGAACTGGTCGACATATGACAGTCATCTCGGTCAAATCGTCCCTCCTGAACACCAAGCTGGCCGACACCCTGCAGTATACCGAGGTGGATGCATCCCACGAGTTATCGGAAGGTCTCCTCTCATCCTGGATACGGAGCTGGTTAGCATGATGGGTATAGAAGCAGACCAGCTCGGTTCTTTCTGTCACCAAAGAAGACCGAGTTGGCTGACACCTTCCGTTCCTCTCATTTCGCTTTGTTCTTCGTCTTCAGGGTCTTTTCATAAATATATTGATGTTTTTGTAAGTTTCTCGAAACATCGTGATGTTTCATCTATCAAAGACAACATAAATGTTAACTTAAAATAAACCAGAGAAAACCACTAAACGAAAAGACGAGGGATTGAATTGGGCCGAGTTGGAAGGATCGACCGACAAGAGCTGAAACTGACTTATGGAAGATTCTAGAAGTTTCTTAGAAGATTTATGGAAAAGTCTTCGAAAAAAAGAAAAGACATTTGTCCCACATCGAAACTTAGGCTGTTTAAGATTTAAGATGTCTTAGTATAAATAAGGATCGATCTATATATCTTGTAAGACATTCAATACATTCGCAATACACAATTTAGTAATAAAAGTTTATTCTCTTTGACCTATTTTCCTTTTCAATCTTTCTCTTTACTTTTCGTTTTCTCTCGCAAGATTCTCGGATCCTCATATTAACAACTTTCCAAAAATACATTAAGGTGAATTCCAGTTCCCACAATTTGGCGCTAGAAGGAGGGTTTTCTTTTACGAGAAATCTTTACTCTTGAAAACGAAAACCCTAGGTCGAAACCTCGAAACTATTGCTGGAGACGAACCCCCTGCATCTACAGCATTCAGAGGGAAATGGAACAGATGCAACCACTATTGTTCAGCTTCGATCCTCTGTACTAGCTCTTGAGAAGAAAAATCAGAAACACGAAAAGCTTTCGGAAACCCTGACTCAACAGATCGAAGATCTCCGAAAGGAGAAGGAATCCATAGCTTATCTTTTGAGAAAACGTCTCGATTTCCCTACTCCAACAGGATCAGGAGCTTTAAGGCGTGATCCGCGAGAAAGTTCTTTCCGAACACCATCTTCTCGCACGATCAACCCTACTGCTGCACCTCCGTTGTATAGTCTCTTAGACCCATCAACTACCAGCACGGTAGTCAAGAAAACACGCGCTGAGGAAACTCTAATTCCGAAGGTCAAAACAATAGCACTCGACCCGAGGATGTGGTAGATCTCTCGGACCGTGAAGACGATCTAACCGATGAAGAACTTGCTATCTTGCGAGAACGAGAAGAGCTTCTTCGAGCACATGATGATGATATTCAGAGGGCAGTCGGAGAAAGCGAACTAGAAGAGTTACGCAGACAGCTGGTCCAAACTGCCGATGAGATGAAAAGGGTCAAATCCCAAGTCCATCGAGCAACTAGTGATGCCCCTGAAATCGAACGTGTCCTCGAAGAGGCTCAACAAACTCCTTTCACGGACCGAATCACTAAAACCAGACTTTCGGATCCCAGGAAGATGAATATCCGACCCTATAATGGAACAATTGACCCCAAGGCTCACTTAAGATCATATAGGATAGCCATGGGGCGTGCGAGTTCCAGGTTACTGCCTCCTGTTCGTTGAGAACCTCAAAGACAATGCTTTCGAGTTGTTCTTGAAGCTCGAAAGGAATTATATCGACAACTTCTCTCAGTTGTCTAAGGCATTCCTCAAGCAGTACTCTATGTACATAAACCAAGCGACCTCTGACGCTGATCTCTGGGCGATATCCCAAGGCCAGAACGAAACCTTGAAAAATTTCATGGATCAATTTGAAGCCGTAGTCTCAAAGATCGACAGAGTAACCGACAGAGCTGCACTCGAGGCACTCAAAAGGTCGCTGTGGTATGAGTCTCGTTTCCGAGATGAGATGACACTCAATCCCCCACCGACAATCCAGGATGCTCTCCATCGAGCTTCAGGATTCATCAAGCTCAAAGAAGATACTCGAGCAAATAAACGAAAACATAGAGCAAAATCGTCTAGCAAGAACGCGCCACCAGCTGCTAACGGCTCAACGGGAAAGAAAGAGAGCTTGTACGTAAAATTTGAATCGAAAGACGAAGCTCACAACTACCAAGTGGCATCAGGATTGTCCTAAGATGGACCATCCAAACCACAGTGGGGAGCTGGACGGGGAAAGAATTTAAACACCAGGACTCGCAACATCTCCACCTATGACGAGAATGCCTACTGTGATCATCACAAGGCGTACGGCCATTCAACTCTGAATTGCCGAACCTTAGGGACTAAGCTGACTGGAAAGCTCCTAGCTGGGGAATTCGGGGATATAGCAAAACTTCTTATGATGGAAACGCACGAGGAATCCGATTTCAGTAAGAGGAAACCGCAGACGAGCAACCCGATCAGGCTCCAAAAGCACCTCCTCCGGAAGCTCCAAAGCATGGAAGGAAAAACGAGGAACCTTCTGGGGCAAACAGCCGCAGAAAGGTTTACATGATCATGGGTGGATCTCAGTATAGCCCAGATACCGTTTTTGTCCTCAAGAACTATCAAAGACAGGCAGAAACTGCCAAAAGCTGGCCACAACCCGCTCCCGCGATGACTTCCAAATCACATTCGAAGAGGAAGACGCGACTGAAATCCAGCATCCTCATAACGATCCACTCCTGGTTCAGCTGGTAATAAGCGACATCAACGTTGCTAGAGTCCTGATCGACACTGGGAGTTCGGTCGATGTCATCTTCCGAGACACTCTCCGAAGAATGGATGTCGATTTATCCAAAATCGAGCCTACATCAAAACCATTGACATGTTTCACAAGCGAAACTACTATGACCTTAGGGAACATCCGACTTCCTGTCCATGCAGGAGTAATTAAGGTCGTAAACTTTGTGGTAGCTAACCATCCAGCTATCTACAATATCATCATGGGGATACCTTGGATAAACTCCATGCGAGACATCCCCTCAACATACCACCTATGCCTGAAATTGCCAACAAAATCAGGCATAAAAACCGTTTGGGGAAGCCAATCCCGAGTTTGTTTCTTAGCTGAACACAAATTCCGGAAACTTCAAATCTCTGATGAAGCTCCCACCAAACGGAAGAAAATAAAGCTGACCAAACAGGCTTCCGTCCTAGAAACTCCCAAGGAAGTTTCCGAAAAAGGTACTCAACAACAAGTTCTCGCAACCGAACCACAAACTCAGGAAGCTGGAACTTCCAAGCCCGATCCAAAGGCATCAAGGGGTGCATCTGAGCAATCCCAAGCTCAGGATATGGAGACTTAGTTTACATCCCATTTCCAAAAAACGTAAAACAGCGCCACTACTTCGAGTTTAAAACTTCGAACAATTCGAAAGTCTTCCCGCAAAAAAAAAAAAAAAACGCATCCAAAACAAACTTAACTACGAGACGGTTTGAACCTCCAGGGGGAGTGGGAGTGTATACACACTCATCGCTCAATCATGCTACCACTTATAGTTTCAAGTATCTCTCAAAAATTGAAAACTTTGGCACCTAAAGGAGTCAACAAGTTCCGAATTCTGAATGCAATGAGTTCCGAGTTTAGAAGAAGTTTTGAGTTT
>OVBI01001480.1:0-22920 GCA_900406495.1 Sisymbrium altissimum | reverse complement strand
AGTTCTGGGTTTTCGGAAAAATTCTAAGCTTCAAGTTAAAGTTCCGAACTCAAAGCAATAAAGGACTTCCGATCTCTTGTTCTCCAGAACGATCACCTATGACAAACTTTCGTATCAGTTCTCGATAATTAAACTTGTCAGACTTGACGTCTCTCCAAACACGTCTACAAGGTCTCCAACGACTATAAACTTAACATACCTATCCTACGCAATAAGAAACCGATTTCACCAAACTAACTTGCGACCACTGCTGGCCCCAATGGACGAAAATCATATCTAACCAACCTTCTATACGGAGGTGAGGTTCAGTAACGTCCGTGCACGGACATATAAAAGCGCGCTATATAAATTGGGTTAGGTATATCCTAACTTAACATCCGAGAGGTATATCCTGGTTTCGTACGAAAATTTTTGGAAAAACTTATCTCAATGAGTTTTCCGGAAAAACTTTATTTTAAAAAAAAAACTTCGCAAAAACTTATCTTGAACAGTCTATCGGAGAAACTTTTACGAAAAATCTCCGGAAACACTTACAGTTTTCAAAGAAGAGAGCTTACAAGCTAAAAATGACCGAGCTGGACAGGCAGCATGCTGTCTACCGTCCAGCTCTGTACAAATCAGCTTACCAAGGTCAGCATTCAGCACATGAGTGCTCATTCCTTACAGCCAGCTCGGTAAACTTGGTGGGCAAGTTGGTTTCATACAAAAAATTTCGGAAAAACTTATTTTGAACAGTTTTCGGGAAAAACTTAATTAAAATCCCAAAAAACTTATCTTGAACAGTTTTTCGGAAAAACTTTCACGTAAAATCTCCGGAAACACGTACAGTCTTTAAAGGAGAGAGACTACATGCCAAAATTGACCGAGCTGGACAGGCAGCATGCTGTCTACCATCCAGCTCTTTACATATTTGCTCCCTAAGATCAGCATTCAGCACATGAGCATCCCACTCTTCCAGCCAGCTCGGTACACATGCTGACAAGTTGCTTTCGTGCAAAAAACTTTCGAAAAATTTAGCGTGAACAGTTTTTCGGAAAGAATTAAAAAAAAATATATATATATACAATAAAACAAATAATAATTCTTTTTTATTCCGAAAAGAGTTCTAGAAACACGTAAGTTTTTCCCGAAAACGTAAGGAATAAAAAAAAGGGAGTATGCAAGCCAAAACTGGCTGAGCTGGACGGCCAGCATGCTGCCTACCGTCAAGCTCAGTACAAAATGCTGTCCAAAGTCAGCATTCAGCACATGAATGCCCATCCCTTGCAGCCAGCTCGGTATTCATGGTACCCGAGTGGGTTTTGCACGAAAAAACTTTCGAAAAACTTATCCTTAACAGTTATTCGAAAAACTTTTTACGAAAATTTTCGAAAAACATTTTACGAAAACTTTCGAAAAACTTAACATGAACAGTTTTTCGGAAAAAATTTACATAAAGTTCGGACATGAACAGTGTTCCAGAAAAAATATTCTGCGAAAAACTTAACTTGAAAAGTTTCAAAAAAAACCATAGATAAGCAGCCAGCTGGGTGTCACCCTAGGTGACAGTCAGCTCGGTATCACTCTTGGTAATAACCAGCTCGGTATTCTTTGCCTTCAAGCTGATTTCCTGTGAAAAATTTCCAAAAAACTTAGCTAAAACAGTGTTTTGGAAAAATTTCTATGAAAAACTTAACTTAAACAGTTTTTCGGATGAACCTTTATAGAAAAACTTAACTTAAGCAGTTTTTTGGAAAAACTTTTGTGAGAATCTCATTGGAAAAACTTAACTCAACCATTTTTTCGGAAAGACAATTCCAAATCCTTATACGCGTTGCACTCTTTTTCTTTACTATGTTTTTTCCCAAAGGATTTTTTTTAGTAAAAGGTTTTTAATGAGGCAACACCCCAAACGTATCCTCAAACCGATCCTCATCTCGTATGCAAGACACTTAAGCTCCGACAGTCCGTAACGTATAGACAATATCTAGTTTTCCTTCAGCAAACAGCTTGGTCTTCTCTTCGATCTTGCAAACAGCTCAAGAGACGCTTCAATCCAATCCCAATCAGCTCGGAAGAAAAACTCGCTCTATCACCCGGAACGATAGTATGAACTTTCAAGTTGCGGAATCAAAGTTCCCGAAATATGGGGATCAGAATATTTAAGCTTCTCAATCCCGTATTATACTTCCTAATCGCTGCGTCAAGATCATACTTGATATTGACGTGCTGGGGGCTAAATGTTGGGGTCAAAACCCATATTTCCAGAAATAACGATTAAAATATTTGAATATCGAAAAAGAGTTTCCACTTTTAGATATGAGTTCGGAGGAAGTTTATTTTGAGCTATTTCATAGATAACTTTATGACAAAGTATGAAATACTGTCTTTCGAGAGCTTTTCCGATAAACAGATGAAGTCGTGATTCCTCGAATAAAGGATGGACGATCGGCTGGACGAAATAAGGACAGACAGCTCGGTACTAAGACCTGCCAGTGATACCGAGCTGGCTGCATCTTATGATCATGTTTAGCCGATCCTTTCATCCTTTGAACGATTCCTCCGATAAACCAACGAAGGTTGCGATTTTTCGAGTAAAAGGCAATCAACCAAGCATGGAGGACAGCCAGTTCGGTATTTTGGATAGCCAATGATACCAAGCTGACTGATATACAAAGCTGGTTGCATGTCTTGCCAAGTATATACCACAGAACGTCAATCTGGACAGCACGGAGCAGTCAGCTCGGTAACGGACAGCATGGAATGATCAGCTCGGTTTTTCCCTCACTCAGGATACCGAGCTGGTCGACATATGACAGTCATCTCGGTCAAATCCTCCCTCCTTGACACCAAGCTGGCCGACACCCTGCAGTATACCGAGCTGCATGCATCCCACGAGTTATAGGAAGGTCTCCTCTCATCCTGGATACCAAGCTGGTCAGCATGATGGGTGTGGAAGCAGACCAGCTCGGTTCTTTCTGTCACCAAAGAAGACCGAGCTGGCTGACACCTTCCGTTCTGTCTCATTTCGCTTCATTCTTCGTCTTCGGGGTCTTTCCGTAAACATACCGATGTTTTCGTAAGTTTCTCGAAACATCCCGATGTTCCGTCTATAAAAGACAACATAAATGTTAACTTAAAACAAACCAGAGAAAACCACTTAACCAAAAGACGATGGATTGAATTGGGTCGAGCTGGAAGGATCGACCGACAAGAGCTGAAACCGACTTATGGAAGGTTCTAGAAGTTTCCTCGAAGATTTATGGAAAAGTCGTTGGAAAAAGGAAAAGACATTTGTCCCACATCGAAACTTAAGCTGTTTAGGACTTAGGATGTCTTAGTATAAATAAGGATCGATCTCTACATCTTGTAAGGCATTCAATACATTCGCAATGCACATTTTAGCAATAAAAGTTCATTCTCTTTGACTTATTTTCCTTTTTCGATCTTTCTCTTTACTTTTCATTTTCTCTCGCAAGATTCTCGGATCCTCACATTAACAACTTTCCGAAAATACATTTAGGTGAATTCCGGTTCCCACCATGGATGCATGGGCTGAAATATTCAAAGAGTATTTGCCAGAAGACAATGTGTCTGCTGAATCATATTACGAGATTCAGAAATTGGTGTTTAGCCTTGGTTTGCCTTCTGAGATGATAGATGTGTGCATCGACAATTGTATGATCTATTAGAAATATGATGATAAGTTACAGGAATGTCGATTCTGTAAGAAGCCGCGATATAAACTACAAGGGAGTGGACGGACGAAAGTACCATATCAACGGATGTGGTTCTTACCAATAACAGACATGTTGAAGAGATTATATCAATCTGAAAGGACAGCAGCAGCGATGAGATGGCATTCAGACAATTCACAGACTGATGGAGAGATCACTCATCCTTCAGATGCAAAGGCATGGAAACATTTCAATACGGTACATGAAAATTTTGCTAGAAATATTCGGAATGTTTATCTTGGTCGATGCACAGATGGTTTTACTCCGTTTGGAATGTCTGGTAGACAATATTCTTTGTGGCCAGTAAAGGAATTTATATTCCTGAGTATACTAGTACCTGGTCCTAAGCATCTAAAGCGGTCGCTTGACGTATTTCTGCAACCTCTAATTCATGAGCTCAAGGAGTTATGGAGTCAAGGGGTTCGAGCATATGATTGCTCATCCAAAATGAATTTTACGATGAAAGCAGTGCTGATGTGGACTATAAGTGACTTTCCTACCTATGGAATGCTTTTTGGGTGGACAACGCACGGGAGATTGGCTTGTCCTTATTGTCTTGGGAGGACATATGCATTTCAACTAAAGTATGGGAGGAAGACGTGTTGGTTTGATTGTCATCGCCGGTTTCTACCGGGATCACACACCACTGTATCTATCCGGAGAACAAATTGAAGCACAAATTGATTATTATGGTGCACAAGATACTGTTATCCACGGGGGTAATTGGCATGTTCTAAGCAATATGTCGGACGAGTATGGACAACATCACAACTTTCATAAAAATAGNGAGCTCCCATATTGGAAAGATTTGCTGATTCGACATAATTTGGATGTGATGCATGTCGAGAAAAACTTTTTTGAGAATATCATGCATACCAGGAAATCTTCCTGGTATGCATGATAGCAAAAAGTGACGGTTAGACTTACCAGCTGTTTGCAATAGAACTGAGTTGCATATAAAAAAAGATGGAAAATTTCCATTTCCCATATTTAGGTTGTCATCAGAAGCGAAAACAGCGTTATTCAGTTGGGTGGCATCGGAAGTGAAGTTTCCTGATGGATATGTTTCGAATCTCTCCAGATGTGTTGAGTAAGGACAAAAGTTTACAGGGATGAAGAGTCATGACTGTCATGTGTTCATGTAACGACTATTACCATTTGCATTGGCCGAGTTACTTCCGCAAAATGTACATGAAGCACCTGCAGGTAAGATAATTTTAATCAACATGTCCGCTTTTAATAAATGTAAATTTATTCAGTATTAATTTATGGATTAAATTAACATCGTTCTAAAATATGTTTTATATATTGTAGGTGATGGAGCTTTTTTCGGGATTTAAGTGCACGGATACTCGCAGAAGAAGGCTTGGAATAACTTTCTAACAATATTTCGATCTTGTTGTGCAACTTGAAGAAGATATTTCCGCCCTTGTTCTTTAATGTTATGGAACATCTCCCAGTCCACCTTCCTCATGAAGCTTTACTAGCTGGACCTGTTCATTTTCGATGGATGTACCCATTTGAGCGGTTTATGAAAAATTTGAAAGGCAAAGCAAAAAATCTGGCAAAAGTGGAAGGGTCAATCGTTGTAGGTAGTCTAACAGAAGAAACATCTCACTTCACATCATACTACTTTGCACCCACAGTTCGCACACGAAAAAGAGCGCCTAGGCGATACGACGATGGTGGAGTGGCCCCAACTTATGCAGTAGAAGGAGTCCCAGATATATTCTCCCCTATTGGTCGTCTTGGTGGGAAATTGAAAGAAGTATAGTGGAGTAGTACTGAAAACTGGCACGTGGCACATACATATATACCTCTAAATTGTACTGAAGTGATCCCGTTTGAAAGGTGTGTAATGAATGTAATTATTATTTTAAAGTTTACTAACTTACGTATTTATAATGTGAATATTATTATTATTTAACATATATTTGTATTTAATTTATTTATAAGTTAGGTAAAAGAAGCTATTGAAAGGATTTCAGAAACAAAAAGATATGCATTTTGCACCATGGTTGAAGAGTCAGGTGATCAATGTTTAAGTTTACAAAAAATATGCTAAATAAATTATATATGATACAAATTTAATATATATTAATTAATTAATTAATTTCTATTCAACCGTGAATATTGCAGGTTGACTATGACGATCCATTTTATCCACCATGGTTTCATGATTTGATTCAAGGTCAGACCGCTAAAATAATAACGGCACCCATGTATTGTACCAGGGGATATAGGTTTCACACCTTTGATTACGGCAAACGGAGGGCAACCGCCAATTATGGAATATGTGTGAAGGGTGCAACAGACTTTTATGGGATCTTGTAAGAAATTATTAAAGTGGAATTTGTAGGATTAGTTCGGTTGAAATGTGTGCTCTTCAAATGTGAGTAGTTTGAACCCGTTGTAAGCAGAGGTGTTCGAAACAACAAATTTGGAGTCGTAGACGTAAACTCGAGGAGAAGATATAACAAATTTGAGCCTTTCATCTTAGCATCACAAGCAGAGCAAGTTAGCTTCACTCCATACCCTCGGATTAAAGAAACAAGAATCACTTTGTTAGCGGCTATTAAAATCACTCACTGTGGTCGAATTATTGGAGGGGAAAAATTACCCTTGAAAGAAGAGTCAAGTACGGATATACAAACACCCGATCAAAATAAAGAGGAAATTGTGTTAATGGATTCGCGAAACCGAGAATATGAAGAGCTTCCTGATGATGACGATACTAATGATGGAGATGAGTTTGATGAAAGCAAAGAATGTGATGATGAAGAAGGTAGTGCAGATGAGGATGAATCCAATTGAGTGTATTTAATATATGTATGAAAACGTTATTTTCATATATTAACTAGGTTTTATATAAGAATTTGCATTGAATAAATTGTATAAAAACTGTAAAAATATTCTAATATATTTATTATTTTGCAGAAAATGCATATGTTATCAAATTATGACATTCAAATGTTCTTTTTTTTAGCATAGATAAATGTGAATTGTGAAATATATTCTAGTTCCATGAAACTAATGAAAAAGGAGATTCATTTTCCTCTTTTTATAATTTCACCCTTTTAAAATGTATACAAGCATTATGTATTATTATGCAAAACTATATTGATGAAATGTAAAATACAAACTATATTGTATAAATTCGATTGCCATTTATAAAATTATAATGTAGGGACGAGTTGACGACGAAATAGGATTGCATCGAATATACGAGGCTTTCGTCGTAAACTCGTTCCTACACTTATCGAGATGCTGCGTGTTTACATGTCTAACACATGGCAATAAAAGAGTTAGACAAGCAATTTACGAGGCGTTCGTCGTAAACTCGTCCCTATTTACGACGAATTTACAACATTTTCAAAATCTATATAAAGACCACTTCTCCTCCCTCAATCATTGCTCATTCTTCTCCTCTCTTCCATTTCTCTAACTTCTCTCTAGGTAAGTCACTTTCTCTCTCTAGTTAGTTTATATAGAAATAGGTTTAGAATTTAGAAATAGGTATGTAATTTAGAAATAGGTTCGGAATTTAAAAATAGATTTGGAATTTAGAAATATGATTAATTTTAATTTATGAATATGGTGAAATTAATTTAGAATAATATATCAATACGGAATTTTAATTTTTGATTAAATATGATGAAATATTTTTTTAATATTGTAATTTGTTTTTTGTAGTTTCTATGGCTCCTCGTAAATATTCATGTAAGGCTCATTATATAGATTTTCTTCATGATGCACTTCGTCTTCGAGTTCTGCCGCCGGCGCATCTTCTTCTACGGCTACGCATACGGCTATACCGGAGACTCAGTCACAGACTGCTACGTCTTATCATCCTATTCCACCTCTGCGCTATCCGGAGCTGCAACCAGATCCGGAGCCGCAACCAGATCCAAAGCTGCAACCAGATGCTCCACCTATCCATCCTCAACCTGGTGCTGGAGTTATTCATCCGGATCTCATGGTACCCCCGGATGCACAATACGTACATTATAGAGTGGAGGAGCTTATCGTGCAACCAGGTCGTCAAAATATGGATTTATTGCATATTGATCGACCCCCGGGTACTTATTGCTATGTTTTTTGACAGAATTTTTTTTTTTTAATTTATAACTTATAATATTTATACAATATTTACCATTTTTTTTAAAAAAAATTCAGGTTCGGTATAGATAACAAAATATGACGGAGCATTACCGACTGCATCAAACGCTACTTTGTCGAAGCTATCCCGAATTGGAAAAAGACTCCATATTACATTCGTGTAACGTGGTTTAAAATATTTTCGGTAATCCTAACTTACTAATCAATTAATTTTAATTATTTATTTTTATTTACTTTATATAATAAAAATTTTAACACTAATTTTTTTTTTAGTAACGGTGGAACTGGGACATTTTCATCAACGAGACGGTCATGCATAAGTTCAACAAGCGGGGGATGCTGCGTCTTTCTAATGCTGTCTGTGATTGGAAAACAGAATGCGAGGTGAAGGGAGATGCCAGAAAACCCGTCTTCTTGACCCAAAAGGTTTAGAATCGGCTGAAAACTTTTTGGTTGGACCCCCATTCGGTGAAAAGATCTGCTCAGTGCTCTGCTTCTCGGACCGCGCGTGGTCCAGATGGACTTCCTCGGTCTATACCTCACACTGCTGGCCAGACTCCTTTTGGCGGGGTTGCTATACAGATGGTAAGCTAACTTATTTAAATTGAAATATTTAACTAATTTATTTTTTTCATTATTTTGATATTTAACTAATTTATTTTTTTCATTTTTTTAATAGATGGAAGAATCAGGACATGTTCCTACTCTTCCACAACTGTTTGAGCGGACTCATAGAAAGAAGTCCGGAGTTTTCATTGATCCTAGATCCGAGAAGTTATACAATGACATCACAACTGCCATTGAAGAATGTCAGACTCAGCTTTCTCAACAAACTTCCGATGGTACTCCAGTAATTTTAAGTTCTGAGGAAACGAACACAATTTACAAAAAGGTAATTACTTTATATTATTAAGTATATATTATTTATATTGTAGGTTATTAATATTATATAATTTATTTAATTGATAAATTCCATTTTTTATAGGTTGTTCCGAAAAATAAAGGACGATTCTCAGAGTGGGATCCGTCCAAAATATCCCGCAAACCACTTCTTGTTGGGTCGGTGAAAACTCTCTCCGTACTCAGTTGACGGCTGCGCATAATGAGTTCGCCTCGTTTACGGAAGCGACGAATCATAAGTTTTTACGGGGATGGAATCAATTTTTGATATCTTGGTAGCGGGTAATCCTGCTGCGATGAAGGCTTTGCAGCATAGACGTCAGGATCTCGGGATGGGGCCTTCAACCAAAGACGCTGGACCTTCGACACAAGAGAATGTCGATTTAAACCGAAGAATAACGGAAGAGGACGAAACCCGTAGTGCGGACCTATTCAATGAACTAATGCGATAAATTAAGTTTTAGTTTCTAATATTTTACATTTTAATTTTCTTTTTAATGTTATTGTAAAAATATTTTATATTTTCATTTTCATTTTAATGTTATTTTATATTTTTAATGTTATTTTAATTTTTTTAAAAATATTTTGTATTGTTTTTTATTTTCATATATAAATAATTTTTAAAAATATTATTTTTTGTTATATTATAAAAGCTTCTCGTTAATTCATCGTAAATGTGTTTGTCCCGAATTCGTCGTAACTGCAGGGCGTCCCTAATTCGTCGAAAGGTTGGGTCCCAAATTCGTCGTAAAACTAGCGCCCCTTTTTCGTCGTAAAGTTTCCCTCTCTAACTGGTTGTTAAACCCTCTTTAATGTTTACGACTTTATTACATCGAACTCTGTTACAAAGAATTTGACATCTCTAGCCCCTCGTCCCTACTTTACATCGTTTTTACGACGAAATAAGTTACATCGAATTAATGACGAAATCGTTTACTCGCAATATTTACGATGAATTTACATCGTTTCTGGCTTTACGACGATTAGTTAACGATGTTTCGGCTTACGTCTCTACTTCGTCGTAAACTGCATTTACAATGAATTAACAACGAATATGGCCGTTGTTAAAGGCCTATTTTCTTGTAGTGGATGGTGAGGAAGCGAGTAGGAGCTCGTGTTATTTATGGAGATACAGTAACATCATCGTGATGCAGTATGAAAAGATAGATAGTAAATGAGGTAGTTAGGGGATTAAAAATTTTAATTGAAGCGGGAGAGTGAATAGTAGCATGATACCTTAGGGTTTCATGTCGGTGTAAAAATATGGGAGAAGAGATTGAGTAATGTGGATCTATATCAGAAAAAATATCTACCTCGAACCTATGGGATCTGCATGCAAAGTGTAAAAATTAGTATGATATGTAAATATATAAGTAGTCATTTTGGATGAATAATCCAGTTATTTTAAGAATTTGATTATAATGAATTATTCTTTTGTACAACATGAAAGAGGATAGGGATATGGTTTTATTCTTTAAGAATTTGATTGTAATGAATAATTCTTTATGTTTAATGTTTCATATCTATCTTTACATGCGAACTAAATAATTTGATTACATAACATGCTATCTAGTCCTATATATCCGAATAAATTGACTTAACTAGTTTGAAAAAAAAAGCATTTTACATTGATCAATAATAACTAAGTCTTGAGAATCTGAAATAACTTACTATAACATGCTAATAAATAATATACAAGTAGATATCAATTTAATATTGTTTCCGTGAATAAGTGTAAATAATTAGATGTGGAAAAAATTATGAAGACATATTACATGCTAAGTAAACTTTAGCTATATTCGGTCTTTAACAAATAAGTAGTAAACACAGAGCTTCGGAGATGAAACTTGAGACCCAAAAAATTGTTTCAAGGTAAACAGGTAATAGTCAATTCAAAAATAATAGCAAGCTATGTATTTGACGTTTAAAGCATAAATAGCAATCATTTTAAATAGCAAGTAAAGATGGAATTTAGATGTGATTAGAAAAAAATAAAGAACCAAAAAGTAACTTAGACCGCAAATAAAAAGGTTCGAGATTACACAAATCCATCGACCAAAGGGACAACATAAAAGAAAAGCAAACAAAGTTCGGAGAATAAGATAGAAAAGTTCAGATTATAGAGTAGAACGTTAACAGATCGGATATAGAAAAAAAATATGATTGCTAAATTGAAATTATATACGAGGGGCCTTGTTCTTGCCAACTTTATGGGGACTACTCACCATTGGGTCAGCCGGCTTCTGTCTACCCTTTATCTTACCTTTATTGGTCACATCCTTAATCGGTGGAGCATACTCAGTATGCCCACCCATAAACATTTCCCGGTAAAAACCAAAATTCTGGCTGATAAGCTTCTCCATGTTTGAGACAGTTTCATCCTCAACCTCATCTTCCCAACGCAAATTAACTTCACCGGTAACACCCAAAAGATCGCTAATAATAGAGGTAACAAAGACCTGCTTGTAATATCATAGAGTATAATAAGAAAAAAATGCTTGTAAAAATTAAATATATAGGTACAACTCATCACATGCGTATCTCTCCTTCCTCATCAAGGTCCCATAATTTGTCAGGCCGCAGAAAAGTGACTGTTGCATTGTCTTCATCAGCGAACTCTGGTTCAGTCAGATCAGCAACTGCGCATTGAGAAGTGGGTATGGCCTCTAAAACAACAAGCTGAAGAGCGTGGATAAAACCTTGAATGGAAACTGTCACTTGAGCAAGATGCCCGAGACCCTTCTTCTTGATATTTTGCATCGTTATGTTGAACGTGTGTCTCCCCCAGGGATAAGCAAAAAAATACTCCAGGTTTCGAATCATCTCAACATGTTCTTTGGGTATCTTCATGTGGAATGACTTCCTACAGAGAAGACCATCAACATGAAGAAGACAGGCGTACTTGATCCGAATCTCACTCGACAAGTTTTTTTATTTCCTAAGCATCGACAATAGAATCTCTCCAGTAACGTTCTCCTCCCCACCGAATAGCGTGAACCAGTAAGGCGCAATACCAGGAGGCCCTTTCATCGTATCAGCAACAGCGGTGGGCAACGGGTTGCAGTTAAGCCATGTCACAATCGCGAACTCACGCAGAGAGAATTTTATCGGGCTGCCACAAAAGATTACCCAAATCTCATGCTTCTTCTGGACGACAAGCTGTCTGGTTAAAAGGAAGTGAGCAAGCTTTTCGGAAAAGGCTGGTTTTGAATACAGTTCAATCAGCTTCCTAAATGCTGGACGGATAGTCTCTAACTCTTCAGGTTTAAGAGCCTCTACCACCACTCTGATTGTGTTAAGCATGAAATATGTATTTGCCCTCTTCCCAACGGGTTTTTTTAATCAGCAAACACTCGCAGAGGCAACACTTCACCATCCATGACCTGATAAGCTAACAGAGGAAAACAGTAACAAGTTAGAGGCGATCATATACACCCAAGGGTAAACATAACATAATATTGACATAAAATATGATGTGCCGTGTAAACGAAAATGTTAAATTTACAAAGAGTGGATATAGACTGTAATTCAATTAATGAAATCGGCAACACTAAATATAGATCGGTAAAATAATAGATAACACGGAATCAGGAGAAGTGTATGACATATCAATATTATATACACTCGTATAAGTCTACATAGCACGTAAATCATATTCATATCAGCTAGAGAATGCAGTTATACCTATAAGAAACTTTATAGCGCTATATGGGGAGCGTATAAGCCAAATACATGAACTCTTCATGTAGTGTAAAATATATATATAACACGGTATTAAATATAGTTAGTAGAAGAAGTACAAATCCATTCAGATACGAAATGGACCTTTATAAACTTACTTAACAAGTAACATGATTTGATCACAGTTTTTTTTGGTAATCATGTTAAATTTTTTGATCACAGTTATAACTGATTACATTCAGAGGCATGAAACGGATAAGACCGTATCAATAAATGTAGATATGTAATTGTTAACATTACAAGTATTGAGATTACTTATCAGTAATTAGTTAACTTAAAGCTCTAATATGCACTATTGCGTTAGATCTGATAATGACAGGGAAAAATCCAAAACTTGCATGCTAATTATACACACCTTTCCAACAACACAACTAAAACAGACTCACAGAGCAACACAAATTGACTACAGGAACAGCTCAAACAAAAGACTCAAAATGCAGGGAAGAAGGAAGACAAGCAGACGAGAAGAGAAAACAGTACACAGTAAAACAGTACGGTGGGGCCGGAGATGAGAGAGGGATGAGGAAAGAAAAACTAACCTGTCCCAAGAGAAGAAGACGGCACTACGGCGGCGGCAAAGGAATGAGAGCCTGAAATAGAAAAAAAAACAGTAAATGAAACGGCGGGGACAGAAATGAGAGAGGGAATGAGAGAAAGACAAACTAACCTGTACCAAGAGAAGAAGACGACACTACGGCAGCAGCAAAAGTATGAAAGGCGTAAGTAGGAACTCCGATTTCTCTTCGCGGTTCAACTGTTTATTGTTTACTTTGGAAAAGTTGAGAAGAGGTGAAAAGACAATTGAATAATAAAGAGGAGGGTGACTCTTGGCTTAATGTGACCGGATGTATTTCCAAGAAAAATTAAATGCCCATTAATAACGACTATACACCTGTCACTTTATTATAGGTTGTCGGAGCCGATTTCTATATTTAACACGCCAAACATTTGAATCTCATGTATTAGCATTAAAAACCATCGGCATGCGGGATGGTTTTGATAGAAGACACGTAAGGGATAATTTGGGCCGAAAACAAGCCAAAATAATTACATTGTTTGGGCATCAAAACTGAAGTGTCGAAAATTTTGATTGGGCCAGGAATTTTATCCATTGACCAATTATTTCTTATTAATATGACGTTCTTAATTCTGTAGGAATTCCTGAGCAATTTTTAAATGCAGATTCTTGGGATGGATCAAAGTCCGATCTCATCTTTTTGGTATTGTTGCAAATCAATCTGATTATTCGAACTAATTCGAATCAATCTCATCTTTTTGATTTTGTTTTAGTTTTTGTCTTTTTTTTTCTTAGTATGAACATACTATATTTTAATGCACATTTAAAAGATAACAAATTAAAAAAAAAAAAAAGATAACAAAATTATATCATCAATATGTATTATTGAATTTGCTTCATGGGTCTAGTAGATAATGGCTGTAATTATTAGATCTAATTTATTTCCTTGTATTATGATGTTTATTTTCTCTTTTCTTCTTGTGATTTTTATGGCTATAGTCAATGATAAAGAAGAAAAAGGTAGATTTTGATTTTTGATTTTTTATTATTTGTTCATTCATTTCTAAAATTCTTTTTGATGCACCCGTATACAAAACAAAGACGAATGTGAGTGACGCGAAAACAATTCACTACCAAAAAATCTGTATTTTGAGACTACTTTTTGCAATTATTATTTTAGCCGTAAATTTTCCTAACACCTTTCGAATTATTTTGTAACTATTAAACGACTAAGCATAGTACAATCCCTAAATAATCACATATTTACGACTCAACAATTTAATCACAAACTAGTAGCATATTTGCGACCGATTTAATATTATTACTCGACTAAATCAGTTTGGTTGCAAATAGTGATGACCTACAGACAGATACTGTAGTCAAAAATGTTAGTCGAAAAAATTCATCAAAAATAAGGATGATGGAATGATTGATATCGTAGTCACAACGTCGTCGCAGATTTGCTGACATGTTTACGACTGCATGTATTTGTGACGATTTTATTGCAAATTAATTAGTAAATAGAGTTGGTTGAAAGGTGAAAAAATATGCAAATAATTAGGTATAACTAACATTTGAGACTCTTCTACTGACATCGTTAAACGGTGGGGAAATAGTGGCAAATCGGTCACACAGGTTTTCCTACATAAGATCCGTCACTTTCATCTCCATTTGCATTCATCTGAATGTGAGAAAAAGAAAAGCATGAGAGGAAAAAAAACCATGAGAGAAAAAAAAAAGTAAAAAAATTCTTTGTAAGAAAGAAAAAAATCACAAAAAACTTGCAAACGAGAGCTAAAAAAAAAGATGTAGATTTTATCATGAAAGTGAATGTATAATATAATCGATCCATACACAAGTAGTATCTCCACAGAATTATTGATGAAAGTAGAGTAGTTCATGTATTTTGGAAATAGTTAACCAATATCACAAAGTAGTGGATGTAAATTAAACTATCCTTCTATAAAATGTCAAAATATCAAATTTTTACAAAGAAGTATAATTTTGAAGATTTGCTTAGTGGATGATTTATATCCGAATATTATAAGGACTGAATGTGGTGAAGATTATGATTTGGTTTGATGAAAATGCAGATTATAATGACCGAATGGTCATTATGAAAATGCAGATTATATTAGTGATAGTCAACCTAGAGAGGTTGATGAGGGGGGGGGGGAATGAATATGCTGGGATGGTAAATGATGCAGTGGATATGATCATTTTCATGAGGAGCCTACTCATGAGGCAAATCAGTTTTGTGATATGTTAGACACTTAACTTTATGATGGATGTCGTGATGGTCTTTTGAAGTTATCGTTAACTTCTCGGTTCATGAACATCAAGGTAGAACATAATTTGGCTGAAATCTGCATAATTCATGGGCTGAATTATTTACCGATTATTTACCAGAAGATAATTATGCAATTGATTCATACTATAAGACAGAAATGTTGATCCAGAAGCTATGCTTGCCGTACTATGCATATAATATATGTATAGATAAATGTATGATATTTTGGAAAGAAAATGAGAAGTTAAAGCATTGAAAATTCTATGCAAAACTAAAATATAAGGTTTGTGAGACGAGTTAAAGACCCGTTCAGTCGTATGTGGTATTTATCTATTACCAACATAACGAAGAGAATATATCAATTGAAGAAAACTGCATCATTAATGAGATGGTATGCTGAGGATGATTTAGAAGATGGAGTAATGTGGCAGCCATATGATGCAACAGAATGGAAGAATTTTCAACATTTACATCGTACATTTGCAGATGAATGCAATTTTTTATTTTTTTATTTTTTGTTTTATCTTGGATTATGTATGCCGGGTCAAAAAATCGTGATTTATTTGTCAGAGAAACCAAAGAAACTTATATTTGGTCAAAGGTTGTGATTTTTGAAAATTGATCCAACATTAATTTTTTTTGGGCCAATTCACTATTGGGCTTATAAAAGTTTGCAGATTGAAGGTAGAGAAGAAAATTGGGTTTATGGATTATTATGGTCTAATATGAATCTATGCTAAATCGTTAAAGTACTTATGATAGAAGAGAGTTTAGTTTCCGTTTAGGATAATGTTATATGAGCAGTTTATTTTTCTTCTATTTGTTTCTCTTTATCCCTACAAGATAAAACAAACTCTTCTGTAAATTTGGTTTTAGTGGACTTGAGGGCAGAAGTTCCCTTATGAGATGTAGTTTGAGAGTAAAGAGATAACAACTAGAACAAGTTGTATGAAATATGATTTTTATGAATTAAAATAATAATACATTTTGATGTTGTTCATCATTCACATAAATAGTCATCTGGTGAGTCAACTCAGCGAAGCACTCATATTCTTCTTCGAATAACAATTTCATTCACAGTCAATGTTTCTTTCCCACTTCCATATTTGAGTGTATAGACCACGTGTTCATACTTTGGAGGAAAGCTTCTGAAAATCTGAATAGCTTGATGTTCATCTGATACGTTTATCTTCAAGTTTTCTAAATCAGTTACTAACTTGAGAAAGTCATTTAAGTTGTCTTCAATGTTCTTATCCTCCACCCTAAAGCTTACAAACTTTTGTTTTAGACAAATTGTGTTTGATAGAGCTTTGTGATTAACACTTTATTTGAATCTTTTGTTTTTAATTTCGATATGCTACAATGAATGATATTAATTGCTTTGTTAATATTTGCTTTTTTTAGTGTTTGAAGTGAGACTGATTCTTTTTTTACTTTCGAATCAAACTTAGTGTTAATATAAGAGGGTTTACCGAGAACAAAAATTAAAAATCAGCAAGTGTTTAGGTCATTAGGTGTATCCACCACTTCCTATGATTTGACAATGGTGGTATGTGTCATTCAATACGTGTTACTTGTATACATCCACTTCCTTCCTAATCCTAAGTTTATCAGTTATTGCACGCGTATTCTCTAATTTATCTTGCCACTATTTCGGGTAAAGTCATATATTTGTCTTCCTTGTAACCCAAACCACCCGTCAGAAGAACACAACACGTTCTCAACAATCATGTTATTGTACGTATTATATATATCACTATCTCCATATACCCAATGAAGCTATATATTGGATTGTATGTACAACAAGTTCTCTATAACGTTTTGATGATTTTACTTACAATTGTCTTCACTGAATTCTAAAAGAATCCTAAAGACTGATCCAGTATGAACTTCCGTTGGTGTTATGAATCGCTGAGACGGTAGGAGAAGACACCGACCATTCGTACCAAACCTGATCACCAAACGTATAAACAAATCACGTTAGTGTTGAATGCTGTTGAGTTACTAAATCTTTTTGCTCTCTCTTATTCAGTTTACCTTTTTGGATTCGCTACATGTCCAGATATGTAGTTCTATTGGAGAGCCAGAGTTAACTTCAACGGGCTTTCTCAAAGGAAAAAACATTGGAAACCTGCAAAAAAAGAAAATCAAAGACATATGTCTTAAAAGTTTGAATGCCGCAAGAGTAAAGATTATATATATTACCAGCCGAACATGTTTGGTGTTGCAGTGCTAGGCTCATTGCTAACATACACATCGTCATAAAGTTGAGCTATAAAATAGCCAGCAAATCCTAGTCATACAAAGTCATTCGAACCGATCAGACTTGGTTTGGTGTTAGAGAGAGGGAAAGAAAGAAAAGAGAGCTGGTACCAAAAAAAAATCATACCATGAACCATAGCAGAACCCATGTCTCCTGGTAGATCGAAACGCAGCTTCTTGTAACATTGATTGTCGTGTGTTCTTGAGAAGTTTGGATGCGTAAATGTGAACACCTATTAACAACAACAACAAAATTTCAGCAGTAGAAGCAGTTTCTTGGATTCGTTTGCCCGTGACAACACTTTTAGTTTTAGCCAACACAAGATAAAGAAAGAGGCTCACAGGTTGAGTAGAAGCAAGTCTGGCAACACTGTGCAGTTTAACAACATAAGCGGTTTCGTAGTGGGAAAGATCGTTATGACCCTTAACCTGCAACAAAGGTGACAAAACGTATGTTGATACAAAGTTTGGAGCGGAGTAATTAAAAGTAGAAATCAGAAGAAACCTACGTCATTGTAGAGTTTTGAAGCTGTAATTGGCTGTATGAAACTTGTATACCTGAAAGGAAACAGAAGAATAGATATAATGTAATTCCCTGTGACATATTTCACTAGGACTAGAGTGATTCAGCTGAAAATATACATACGAGAATGGTATCGAAATCCCGTCTGGCTTCAGAAACCTTTGGGCTCGATCAAGGCACTCAGGAGAGAGATCATTATCTCCAAAGCAACCCAGCATTTCACTAACCTACAGTGAGAGAGAGGTATTAAACAAGAATGACTCGAATGTGTAGAGTACTATACCTCAAAACTAGCCACCGAAACCTATATTTACTGACCAATATATCAGCTCTCTCAGGAGCATTCCAGAAACGCATGTCACAAGATACTACGGTAACAGTGCCTTCCCATCCTCTTGCTTTTACCAAATCCTATCACATAAGAAGGATTTAAACTGGGGTAGCTTCATAAATGAACCACAATAAAATCATTCAGCATCTTTAAATTGACTCAAAATTCTGACAACTCACATTGATTGTTATGACAGCATTGGGATTCTTTTCCACGGCATAAACTTTTAACTTACGACCAGTTTCTTCAGCTGCCTGGAAAAGGAAAGAAAAATTTATCAATGAGTTTCAAGGTCTCCCCATGATCAGCCCGGTATCGCATTAGCACTCACCTGTAATGATGCCCTGACAAGGCCTCCTCTTCCTGCTCCCACAACCATCAACACCTACAGTCCAAAACTTAGTACTGTCAGAGTACATTATTGTTAATGATGAACCTAAAACAGTAACAAAGATTTTTTAATTGCTTACAGTAGTTAACTGAGACGCTTTCTCACGAGGGACCTTGGCAATTAAGGCTTTAGCAATTGCCCTTTGATACTAGCAAAACAAAGATACCTAAAAGTTAGTACACTGATATATAATGGTACGACATTAGATTGTTCTAACACTACACATTCATTAGTCTTTGAACTAGCAAAAGGTATACACACTTGGATGTATTTAGCAGTGTCTCTCTCAAACGTGTCATAGCTTTCGGCATCTAGATTCTCCTTCAATGGCTGCATTTAAAAACAGACAGAAAATGGAATATAAGAACAGAGAGAGAGAGACTAGATACCAATACAAATTAAAGGGAAAGAAAACCACTTTATTAAGTAGATCTAACCTGCAAGGGAGAGTTCAGACGATCTCTGAAGCTAAACACTATGCGTTCTTGCTCAGAAAGTGGTTCCATACTGCGGAATACTCTACTAAAACAGTCCAGATACTGCTTATAGTTATAGGTCTGCTTTTGCATACCTGAGAACCCAAATGAATAACACTTATTCACAAACAGTCACAATACGATGACATTTGCCCATTAGCGCCAACAAGGAATAGAGAAAACTTACCATCAAACCGCAAGTTTAACTTCAACGGCATATTAACAGAATCCCTTTGAGGACGATGCTGAGGTGTTCCGGAAACTATAACCTGAATAAGCAAGATTGGTGTTTATAAATATAGAAATATTGAAATGGAAACCTGTTTCTGATAACTGTCTCTCTCTTTGTTGATAAACCATGTGAACAAGTCAAACTATTACCTGAACAGAATGATGGAAAAACCTTGTTATTAGCTCTTGGTGACTCTTTAACAAGTGCGCATGACCCTGAGCGTTTGGTAGGAAACACTGCAAACGGAATAAGAATCAATGTCCTGTATGAAAGAATTGATTTCTTCAGTGTAGAAAATAAAAAATTGCCATTACTCGAGTGCTTATAATAGCTGCTTTAACCGGCTCTCCAAACCATCGCTCTATTGAACTTTGGGATGGTAGCGTGCTCCTAGAGAAATGAATGAACTGCTAAGTCTTCTAAAGGAAAGAATAGAACATTTTAAGTACAGATTTTTCTCTGAGGACTCACATATCATCAAGAGCAACACATAGCTTTCTGTCATGGTCACAAAAAACACGAAACCAATTCCATATGTTCCACATATCTTCCTGCACATATCAGGTGATTCGATTAAAGACATCACCTTTGATATAAAATGCTAAAGCTTGCAGCTTCACAATGAAAGGCGCTAAGAGAAGACTTACTGGATCTCGAGAATAAGAAACCAACAGGCGGGTACCATGAGACTTCATCAGCGGGATTCGAAGCCATAACTTGATTGCAAAAAGAGATTGAATGAAGAAAAAAGAAGACAAGTAAAGTATTAAACAGTTTCTTGTAAAGAACGGAAGAGTACCTCGATTTCAGTGTTCTTCTTTAAGATCTGGTTCACACATCTAGCGTAATTTTCGCATGAAAGCCCACTCGGAGTAGGAAGAAGGCATGCCTGCACAACACATAGACAATAAGATTGCCACAAGAAAACATTGTAACTCTACATTTGATTAAAATCCATCAAAGAGTCATGTTCATCAGCAAACCCGCAAGGAGAGATGATCAGCCCAGGAAATCTCTTGCTTCAGCGTGGTTTCTGAATCTATCCTCAAGGTCTCATCTTCGGAATCCAAATCAATCCAAGAACTTATTTTACCTTTAAAAAAGATGAATTCTTTAACATTAGATTCCCCATATATGTTCCTTGTCGCACAAGCAAACACGAAGTAGAAGGTTCATTTACCAACTACACGAGTCCTCCATTGTTCAGGCGTCAGGACTAAGTCAGAGCAAGCGAATGGAAGAACTTGAGAATTCCATTTGCTAGGCCTATACGAAGGGTCCATCTACGAAGAAAGAAAACGGCCATTAATGTACGGACTATGAGAAACCGGAGAAAGAACGAGTAAAGAGAGAGAAGAGTAACCAAAGGAGCGAGGACGAAGTCGAAACGGCCATTGTCGATGTTGGAAGAAAGAAGAGAAGGAACATCGGCGGAGAAGTCTGTTTCCAAGCCGCAGAACTTCGAAGAACTCTTCTCCCAACCTTGTATCTCTCCCAACGGCATTTTCTCTTCTCTGAGCAAATCGGAAAAATGAAAGCTTTCTTGATCGACGACGAAGCTCAGAGAGGTTTTGTGAAGGGGTTTAACTTTGCACTTGTACGGAATTTATAGTGACCGCCCAATTTCATTTAGTAGAAAGGCCCAAATATTAGTCCAATTCTGTTTTGGTTTAGCGTCTACCGGGCCTAACCGATTCGAGCCGACGCAACTAATACTAGTGTGAGTGTCATCACTCTACCAACAAATATGTGATCATCTATTTGCTTATTAATTCAAACCTTAAAATAGGAAACAAAAAAAAAAAAAGATATTTCACTCAAATAAAATAATTAGGGGAAAAAAGTGTGATTTTTTGTTATCATACCAAGAGTCAAGTGTTGGATTAAGCTTCAAAATCCTAAACTGTTTAGGAAGAAATATGATTATGATAATAATATAGCTATTATTCGTGAACATATTAATTAATCATAACTCTAAGCTTGTTCCTAATAACATCATCTATAACTATTATTCGTGAACATCCATTTTATTGGGTTCAAGAGAAATACCTCAAGAGAGCCTGATCCTATACATAACCATCATCCCCCTCATATATTAGAACATCCTCCTTTGTTCAAAGTCCAAAGAAAAACTGTGGGAGGTTCTAGTCGAATATATAAATCCTGCTCTTCCTTCACTAAAACATCGTCATTTGATTGGAGCAAAGAGAAAAGTTTCAAACGGTTTTGAGTTTTGACCCCCAAACATAAATTTCATATATGAAGAATAGCCTCCTCAATTAACCTATTACTGTTTTACCAAAATAAGTACTGTTTCTCTGTTAATACAATGAAATTAAAACATAATTTAGAGTAAGAGAAAGCCCTGTAATCTCACATTTTCTTTTTACTGACGATAGTATTTTTATTTTTTTTTATTTTTTTTGTTAACCTAATAAAAAGGAATGTAAGATCTTTTAAGAAATTATTAAAGAGTACAAAATGGTATCTGGTCAAGTATTTTTCAAATCATCTGTTAAGTTTTGTCACATGGTAGATATCTTTGCTCGAGAGGAGTTGCAATAATTATTGGTGGAATGAGATCACATTTATGTATTCCTGAAAGTTCAGATGGGGCCAAAATACAAATTTTCAGTTTTCTACAAAAAGGCTTAATAATAGAATAAATAGATAAACATTAAAATTTCACATTAATGAATTTTTTAGAATTTTACTAAGGATAATTTAGACTAAAGATATAATAAAAAAATTATATAGTGTGATACGTTAATATTGATGCTTTATAATTTTGTTTTTTTCTTTATGGGTTTCTCCATCAAAACATAAAAAATATTTGAAATCATTGGAAGATTAATTTAAAAGATAGATTAACTCATTTAGAAAATGGTAAAATTAAAGTAACTAGGTGAATATCCGCGCATACGCGCGGGTTTTATTTTTAAATTTTATTTATTCATATAAAGTTATATTGTTGTATACTTATATTTTGAAAAACAAAATTTTTTGTTAAGAAGCATTCAAATTGGCTTTTATTATTTAGTTTGGTTAATAATATTTACATAGAAATAATTTTTCAAAAAACAATTCAAAATATTGTTATATAAGTTAATGTTTTAAGACATATTTTTCAAAGTTCAAATGAAAAATATTAATATTATTATGTCTTTTCATATTCTACTTAAATGTTATAAATATTTCTAGTGAGAATTAAAATATAGAAAATTAACTAAATAAAATGATGATGTGTCATAATTTTAAGATATGAGTAGATGAGATGACTGCATAAGAAGAGAGGAAATATAACTTATTGTGTCGAAAACAAAAAAAAAAAATACAATTTGAGTCTTTTAATTTCTTAAACACTAAATTTCAAAATAAATTAAATATTTATCTTTTTGGTGTCCGATATATATATTTATTTT
>OVBI01001479.1:0-33632 GCA_900406495.1 Sisymbrium altissimum | reverse complement strand
GACCGGTTTAAGACTTACCCTCTAATCTAAGAGAACCCTCTGAGACACTTAGAGGCACTGCAACACTTAGCAGTCTCACAAGCTGTTTAGCTCACGGCTTGATCTTGGATATATAACCTTCAATATGCAATGCTAGTGGGAGAATCCAACTGGTATATAAGAAAAATAACAGATCGATGAGTTTTTCCCCCACGTACGCAGAGCAATCAAAGAACTCTGTAAATGTTACATAAAATAAAATCAATAGGATAAATTCATTTGGTTAATTTTCATCAAAATTACTAAGGGAATTTCTTTTTGTATTTTGTTTATTTTTCTGATATTAAGGAAATGAACATTTCATTCCATTCAAAACAAAAGATAATTACTTTTATGTGATAAACAATTTAATATAAATTTATTTTACAAAATGATAATTCAATTACATAAAAAAATCTTTTTGTTTGAACGGCAAATTCATTGATAAATAGAAATTGGTTAGCTTAACTCTAAAAAACTATGAGTTGAACAAAGTTTGCAAGAGAATATTTTATGAAAAAATCTGCAACGACATTATTAACTCAGGAAGAAAAATAAAGAAAATCGAAAAAAGGTTAGAAGGGAGATTTTTTATATCGAAGAGAATTTCAAAGATTTTTTTGATAAACTTCCAAGAATTGATGACTCGGGTAAAATTTTAAATATAAGAATAAATGTATAGTTGAGAGATACCTAATTCTATTGGTGAGAGAATGCAGATCGAATTGTCAACGCCGCTATCATCAATGGAGAGGAAACACAAATTTCAGCAGACGAGCCTACAACTGAGTTCCACTCCGGATAAGTAAAAATCCATCCCAGTCCTCCAATAGATGTGGTCGAGTCCCGAATGGCATTTGTATGAACAAGAGTTGCTCATGGAGGTATTGAAGGTTTGAAGATCAGCCTATTGATTGGTTGATTAGGAAGAATCTATAGCTAGACTGTTTCCATTATCGAAAATTGTTCTGCACTAGTTCCTGAGGAAGAAAGCTAAATTCATCAAACATAGCTGCTATATTCCATAAATTACCATATTGATGGATAAAATCTCATGCACCTGGATGTTGCATACATACATTGATAAAAATTGGATTAGTTTATGGAATTGATACTAAACTATTTAATAATAACATTAATTATTATAATTAATATTAAATCATTTATATTTAAAAATAAGCGATTAAAAATAGTATTATTTAATTTTTTGATATAATTTAAATAATTTAATTTGTACCTTTTTTATAGTGTTATCACATACAAAAATAACAACAATAAATTTTATTATACTTTTTTCGTTTTTCCTTTCTTTTTTCGTTTTTTCCAAATTTTTAACATATTTTTTTGGGTCAAAAATTTTAATATATTTTTTCTTATAAAATTGTGAGAAATAAATTACTTATACACACACCCTAACTAGTTTTCAATAAATATTTTGTTAACAATTTTCAATAATTCAAAAAAATTTGTTAATTTTCAATAATATAATATTTTTTGGAAAATTTTAATGACGGTTAATGTAATTATTCCAACCAAATTTTATAAATTTTCAATAATATAATAGTTTTTAGAAAATTCTAATGATATTTCTAAAAATTATACAATTTAATTGTTATAACTAAAATTTGTTGAAAATTGACAATAAATTTGCAACAAAAAAGAATTAGATATAATTTTATGAGATATTTATTGAAAATTTCAATGAAATACGGTTATTAGAAATATCTGTTAGAATATCACATGTTTTTTTACAATGCATGAGAAATATATAATATAAGAAAAGAACTTGATTACATGCAAGTTTTTGATGAATTTATTTTATTAGTTACATCATAATGATAGAAATTTCGTAGAAAAGGAACTTATGCCTGGTTGTACGATTGAATACATAAAAACTGGCGATGTTTTCTTTCTTTAAAAAAAAAAATATACTTTCCTTAAAATAATGTTTATTATGTAATTAATTGGTTTACAAGACGGGATAATATTTTAGCAACAAATAATAAATATAGCTAGCTGATTCTATTTATAAAAATCAAGTATATACAGTAGCAGTGTAGTACGAATGTAATGTACGATGCAATATATTAACAGTTTTCTTTCTGCGACCTGGTATTAAGTATTAACCGTTGTTATCTACTTGCAAATAAATGAGTGACAGTTTCACAAAGTATATGAATAAACATCAGAAAACGACGAATTAAAGACAACATTGTATGTACATTATGTTTTTCTTTTTTTGCCTTTGTAAGAGTATAAAATCATTATAATGGGATTCCAAATTAAATTCCCGTTAAGAAAGCCGTGAAACTAGGGCTTTTCTCCCTGCCTTTCAAGACGCCCACATGCATGGTCTGATTGAGAAACTATTCTTACACTATACATATGCATATAGATCTAGAAAGTCTCATAGCACATATTAATCCAAATTCCTAACATATTGGGGATCTTACGATTAGTACAATTTTTTTGAAACACTTTTAACCATCTTTAGAGTTTGGAATATCATTTTTGAATATTTTATAATCATATATCTTTAGGGTTTGAAATACTTATACATATACTTNTGGGGGGGGGGGGGGGGGGGGGGGGGGGGGGGGTAAAATAATACTTTTATATATATATAGTCGGTTGTTGAATTCTGTAATCACATACGAGAAATGGAAGAAGAAAAAAATGAATTTAAAATTTTAAATGATTAATTTTTTATTTTATAAACAAGATAACTCGATATGTACATATGTACTATATATATGTGTGTGTGCCTAGCTTCATTAGCTTTGTATTGTTATTGGATGCATCTGGTGATTGAACTGTAGATGAACGAACTTATTCACTTTGTGTCCCATCCACCTAATATTCATTCCCCCACTTTTCCTGCTCCCATACCCGCAGCAAACTTAATTACATTAACATTATAACTCATTATTAATAACGTATAGCAATATAATTCATTTAACTAGATTTAGTAAAGAATTTTTGATTTAAATGTTTACTCGAACATTCTAATAAGAAAAATAAAATCGTTCTAAGCTATGCATGCAAGCGGAAACAATTCTTACTGTTTTTTGGTAGCTAGATATAAGACTTCTCTTGTTACTATTTGTTGTATGTTTACGTATACAATATATGATCAGTTTTATTTGATCGAGCTTTTGTTTTGTATACCATTTTTCCTCTGTCAGTTTCTACCCAAACCAAATCATTCAATCGCCTTCTCTAAACTTCTTGAAACCCCGCAAGGAAAACCATGTCTTTTTTTTTTGCAGTGGAAGTTTTAATTGGTACTTTTTTTTGTCAATATGAAACAGACCTTGCATGTGGACTAGAATATTACCAAATATACATACTAATATAATAAAAACAGAATTAAACGGCGGATGGCAAATATATATAATTAGAGTTTTAAATCTGATAAAATGTGTTTATGAAATTGTTAAGTAAAAGATACCCGTTTCAACTCGAATAGAGTGACGCAATATCTACCGATTTTGTTTCATTTGTAATCTTGATATCCTTCACATAATAAACCAAGGACAACGTTGAGGAAAATCCACAGGAAAAAAGACACGGCACCTTTTTTTTAACTACAACGGATCCGCCGGAGAAAAGACAAACAAATGTATAGTAAATGACGATAACATTCTTTACGGTATGTCAAGTAACCAGCTCATTGACCTACCACTAGGCTATAATCGTCATTGCGCAAGCTCAACACAATTTTAAATAATGTTTTTGTTCTGTAATTAACACTATCTATAACGACCTTGAGTCTCGGTCGTCGTTACCACTATTTCCCCCAGACCAACTGAAGAAATCACTGATCCCGTCGGGCGCCGTCGTTTTATTGTGCCGGTCGCTTACGCAGCCTTGAGAAAGCAACATACTTAGAGAATTTCCTTCTAACTCTTCAAGATCTGCGAAGAAATCATCTGGCTGGTGCTGATCATGAAGCTCCGGTCTATACGGAGCAATTTGATTATCGTCATCGTCTTCTATGTTTTCCAAATCCATATCTTCTTCTCTTTGTTCATCCTTAACGACGGAGGCTGATAGAGGAGAAGGAGAGGCGGAGGAAGGCAAGTGTGTGTTGTTTGGAGGGCCATTGGATGGGGCGGTTGCGTTTGCGGTTGAGGATTTGGAGGAATTAGGGTTAGAGGAGGAGGCAGAAGAGGAGCGTGTGGAACCGGCAAGAGCGTTGCGTTGAATGGGCCAAGGATGGTTATGTTCGGAAGTATATGTAATTACCAACATGTTTGGATCGGTTCGGCTTCTTTCGACTTGCTTTCTAGCTGAACAACCTTTTGAGCTGCTGCATCTATAGTAACCCCTGATAGGAACAACCATAGTTAAGTTCTCATCAACGACTAGCCAATCCATTTTAATTACATGACTATAATGGTTTTTTATCGGTAAAATGTCAAAATCATATTGAATCAAGGATGTTCATTAATATTATCGTTCTATCAGCTATAAATTTATAAATGGAAGGATGAAATTTCAGAATGAAATTAGTAAGACGATATGATTTCAAAATCTCTTTTGTTTGTTGTCGTTCGATTTCAAGTAGTTAACATAACTACTGAATTTGTAATCTTAATTCCACATGATTTGTATATGTAAAACAAATGTTAAAGTCACGGGAGGGTATATGGACCAAATGTCACAGTTATCAAGAAGAGTGTTGTTACAAAATTCGAATCTTTGTAACAACTTGAGCTAAGAAAACTGTGGTGGTGAAAGAAAGTTTAGTCTTCGAATCTTTGTTTAACGATAGATACTGATCATGGAATATATGCTAAGGTATGAGTTTATGCAATACCTTGGAAAAGGAGAGCCTTTGATGGGTTTTTGACCGTACTTGCGCCAAGCCCATAGATCAGACGGAACCACTTCTCCGCTTGACCGGCTGTTCATAGCAGCCGGCGCTGGTATACACACTACCTTCTTTGCCTGACTCTTCCTGCACGTATATATATGCATACTTACACACGTGTGGGTTTTGGTCTATTTATATACACGGGCGTGTGTGTATGTAAGTTATGAAAGCCAAGTTTGGTAGTGGGACATTATTATTCATCAGTTGGGTTTGAGATATGATGCAACGCAGTTATATGTTCTGTAATTGTGACAGTTCATAGATTCTCCTGCATGTGTCTTCAACCTCTCAAACTCCTTCCTCTCATAAATCTAAACAATTATATTGTATTGTGTTTGTATATTTACACACAAATTCATGATTATGAAAACAAAACAAAAAAAAAAAACTAAAAAACTTAATAATGAAAGGTTTACATAACATACACATAAAGCGACCATAATTCATTCTATTATTAGCATATGCATGCATTCGATTTCTTAATAGCGATCGATAGTTTCCTAAATTACCAATTAGGGGACTAGAACCCTAATTCACTTTGCTCTCTATGCTATCATCGAATTGATGTAGATTATTGAATAAAAAATTAATATTGTCAATACATATAATCACTTAATTCCACCTTGGGAAAAAATTCTATATATCGTGTAAAAACATTAATTATTCATTTGATCTATCTAAGATTAAAAAAAGGAACAAAGAAAAAACAATTTGTACCTTCTCTTAAGGCCTAGATTCCGAGGGGAAGATATTTGAATCTGAGACGAGAACGTGTTACCATCGACCAATAGACAGTTTCTAGGACTGTTTGTATCGACGTTGATGATTCCTCTAGGCGAAGCGGCGGCTGCGGCGGCGACAACGTGAGCCGACATGGCGGGAGAATTACACGGAGAGGAATCGTTGATGATGTTACTATGCGAGATCCGGATTCTTGGGAAGATACTGCATTGACTCTTTATATGATCATCTTCCGATGCCTTAGGAAGTAAGAAACCGTTGTTGTTGTTGTTGTTGTCGTTGGCGTTATCTCCGGCGGTGGAGAAATAGCCAGAGTTTGTGACGGCGTTGAGTTCTTGGAGGAGAGGATCAGTCATACTCACGAATGGATCTCCAAAGGGATTTATCTGAAGATCTGACGGCGATGGTTGTGGAAGAGGCCAGATGCTCTGAGGAGAAGGAGTTTCCGGCGACAACACATGGCCGCCTCCGATTCCTCGAACGACGTCCGTTAAGTCTCCTTGATAATTGTCCATCTCAAGAAGCTCAAAGACGCTGCACATAATCTATGTACGATGATATGAGTGTGTCTTGGATTATATATTATATATACAGCTATACGAAAGAATCTTATGGGAAAATCAAGAAAATATAATCATAACGAATCAGAAGATGACTCTAGCAACGTGATTGTGAGTATTTTCTCGAGACAAATTATGGTTTTCTTGAGAAAATATTGAGAAGAGGAGGAAGAAGAAGGAAAGGTTGATAATGAAGAGAGAGGACGCTGACTTTTCGTGATGAGAAGAACATCGTCTTCCCCTTCTACATGTTGATGAGAGAGAAGAGAGAGATTTCAAACAAAATATAATATCAACCGATATTGATATTTAATTATGGACGGAAATATAAGTTAAAGTAAGTGAGATAGCCTATTTATTAATCATATAGATAAATCAATCGATGGCCAAGTCTTGTACTTTTTAGTTTAGATTATCTTTCTGAGTTTACTTGAGTTTGTGAAGTTCTAATATAATATTAATTGGTTCTTGATTACTCGTTGCAAATAATTCGTTAGAAAGGAGTAAGATATTGGATATAAATTAATACTTTTTTCTGCTCGCAAGAAGAATAAAAGAGATTCATATTATTAAATTCTTTGTGAGAGAACAAAAGCACATCATTTTTGTTAATACTTGAACTATTAGCGGAATACGAACAAAGACCTCACTTTTAAAAGTGTGCTTCTATTTTAGATGATGATTTATTGTCATTACACAGTTTTATGATAAGATCATTCCAATATAAGTTTGATTATCAATTTGATATTCATGCAAGAAGAGCATCAGTTAGTATAACTGACATACGCATATATTTTAGATTTATTAGTGTAAAATAAAATTAATAATCTTCCCAAAAGAGATGGAATAGTACACCTGCGAAAAGAGATGTGGTAAGTGATAATGGCGAAGTGAAGAGATGCGGCCGCAATTTTCGGAATACGTTTCTTTGTTAGCCAATAAGAATCCGCCACGAAAACTTTATGACTAACCATTTCTTTTTGTTGGAATCGGTACCCAAAAATATTTGTATATACACATGTACAAAATACTCATGTTACGCAAAATATCAGTACCATTTAATGCAATTTTAAAACGTTTATATTCGAGTCCAAAAATTTAGATAATCGAAGCTTAAGGAACATTTTATGCCTTTTCCTAAATTATAAAGCTAATATAACAAAAAGGCTAAGTTGATATTATATTTTTCTTAATAATATTGCAATTCATTAAACTTCCATAAGAAAAACTGTCAAAAAACTCAAAGCGTCACATATTTATTAGTGCTCCAAAGGGAAAACAGTACTGGACAGTACTAGCCAATATTCGACTTGTAGAACAAAAATAAATAAAAATAGACGTAGAATAAGATAATGAATATCGCAAAAAGAGTTAGATATTTATTCTCAAAAAGTAATGAATATCACAAATCTTATCTGGTGAGTGGTGAGAGGTCGGAAATTTGAGAAATTGGTAAATAGAGGCAGCTCGCGAAGCTCATAATTATTCCTCGTTTATTTCTTTAGTGTGGCACGGTAATTGGACTTTTCTTGACCCATTGATTGGATTTGCAGGTGAAAAGTGAACACAGAGTCACTGGAATTCATACTACAGCATCGGTATATCACAGTCTCGTTGTAACGGAAGTTGGAGACATCATCGACTTCGATTCTTCATCATCTTATTTTCTATTTTTGTTTTCTTTTAGTCAAATGTGGGATAATATATATAAAAAGTATATTTATGGACAACTTCACACAAGAACAAGTAAATGGCTAGAAAATATATGAAACTCAGACGAATCATATCTATACGAATATATCTGTGGGATAACATAATAAAGTGTCGTTATTAGGATGTGAATATTTGGTCGACTTCATGATGAACACTAATACCCACGTTCGTGCATTACAACTTCATCAATAGTTTTAAGATACATTAATCCACATTACAACCGTCCGTACGTATATATATCGCAGAGCATATTATGAATTAAGATTTATATTAAAATCTGGTAAGAGACAATTCCTATGAGAGGATTAATCACAATGAGTTATCTGATGAAGCTATTCGTCTATTGGAGAGCAGGAACAGTGAGTTATCTGATCCAGGATCATGATTAAAAACCATATAGTCTATCGGTTGAGATACTTGTACAATTTCTAGGCCTTCTGACCACTCATTCGCTAGTATTCTCTGCGTTGTTTAGTGTAGTCACACTACTTTCCATTTATGACCCAAGTAGAATTTGATTTTTTTTCCATCAAATATTAAAATTGTTCGAACTTTTTATAGGTCAAGTTTAGGCAGTTCTAGAAGCATTGCCCAATGGATCAATAAATAACACGGTAAATGGCGTAAGTATTTACGGAAAATTTTAGCACAGATAAAATTAAATAGAAATAGGCAAGTGGCAAATCTTACAACTATAATACTATCAAATAAATTATGCATGAAGTAAGAACCAGTGGAGCTAGTTCCCAAGGAGATACAGTCGAAAAGGTACGCATAATGGTATGCCGTTACACAAACTGTCTATTATTAGTATTTTGGTAATTATCACTTATCTTGAGAATATTGCACACTCGTTCGTTATCCTCTTGAAAAAAAAAACGCGTTCGTTATGCTTGTAACTGATTAAGATTAAGCTTTTTTAGTTTGTGATGATAACGATATTATTTTAGTAATTAGTCATTGGGCTTTGTAGCATGTTGATGTAGCTTTCTTTATACACGTGTCCATAAATATCGACTTTACGTGCAATCTGTCCATGGCCTTTAAGTACTTCCCAAGTTCATTACTAAAAAACCCTAGTCACACTCTTACGTACCTTCATAAATTGTATTTCCACACTCTCTCGGTTTACCATAAAGCTACTAATAAATTTGGAGAAAAAGGATTTCTTAAGTTGCAGGTTTTATACTTGATAATAACTGTTTTCAATGATTACTTAATTTGATTATACGCTTCTTTATATATATACTAATGTTCTATATATATATATATATATAAAGATCACTTGACGATGATATGCCTTAACATGTGTAAGAATAAAAAACCATAAAACAAAGTTGATTTATCGCATATATAGCAGTGATCAATTCTTTAGCAACTTAGTATATTTAAATATAAACCGTCTTTTAAGTTATATCAATTTTAACTCTAGTTACCCATCAAGCGTTAATATTACGTACACTTTTCTATATAACAAACATGCGAAGTACACTTGCATAGTTGCATTCGAATCGAGAAGTCATATATGAATTTTTGGTACTATGACTCCGCAGCTGAAGTAATCTAAATGACTTAATTGGACGTCGTAGTTTGTGTCTCCCTCGTCTCGTAGTAAAATTTACAAAAGTCAAAAGGTAGAAATTTATAGAAAAAAACAAAAAGGCAAAGAGGAGTTTGGATCCATAATGATTGATAAAAAACAAAGCAGATCTCTGGGATTTTGAAAAAAAAAAGAAAACGAAACGGTGAAGAGAAAAACATAGTAATTGCAGAGTGGAATTTAAGAACATGAGTTCCTGATCAGTCTTTTTTTTTTGTTTTGTCAGATAGCTTGGTTCTTCCTTCGTTGTGTCAGTACGTTCCATTACATAACTATTACTTTCACTCTCTCTTTTGTTTCTTACTTTTGTTTATTAAAATCATCAATAATTTGTTCATTCGGATTGACAATTCAAGAAAAAGGAGAAGTGAACAGTTCAATTGAAAAGAAACGATTTGACTAGTTTTGGATGTTTTCTCAAAGTTCGATAAAAGTGTTTATCCATCACCACCAAAGCTCGAATCGCAGCAGAAATATTCGATGGAAACGTGTATACTGTTGTACAAATCGTTTATGTAATCTTTTTATCATCTTTTCAGGTCGGTATCGATTTCAACTCCACATATATTGATGAAACCAATAAAAGTCAAAAGCCACTCTTATGAGCAAAATGTTTTTTGTTCTTTCTCTTTTTATGTATGTAATCATATATATATAAATCTTACAAGGTTAGATAACTGGGGACTATAGAAACATTGTAACATGTTTGTACTCAACCTATAAAGTTCTCTATTTGCATTTTGGCTTAATTCTCTTTTGGGTGTTCACTGATTTTTACATAACATGGTATACGAATGAAAAGATGAAAACTTGTGTAACTGAAGGAAAATTACTTCTTTTACTTTTGCTCGGTTTGTTTCTCCCATTTGATCATCTCCGGGAAACATTGTGCGATTGATTCGGATGTGAAAATGGTGATCCGGAGGAGCCTGATGATCCCTCATCAGAGTAAATAGGTGAATCAAGCAAATCCTGTAAGGCTTGATTCTCAGGAGGAGGGTACGGTGTTTCTGCGAGAAAAGAAATGAAAAAAAAACAAAGAAAACAAAATTCAATCTTCAAAGAAAGTAAAAGCTAAAACCAAAGTTTTGAAAGAAAAAAAAAATTGACTTTTAGCAGTCTTAGCTTTTTTTTTTACCGAACAAAGTCTTGAGAGATGGTTTCTTTGGTGTCTTACTCTTCCGTCTCAATTCCGCTGCATAACCGCAAAATAACTCAAAGTCTGGCAAAATTCGTTCACATGAGAGAAAAAAAAGTTACTAACCCATTCCAGGGATATGGTGTTCATCAACAATCTCAAGATTCTTGAATGTATAACCAAGGAAATTTACATCTTTGGATGAGATCATCTGCAGATAAGTTTGCATAAACAAATTGGTAAGAATGATAGAACAACAACGGGTGAAAAAGAGCGGGAGGATATTTATATACCTTTCTCCAAGGGCCAGATTTTGAAGAAGTTTGGCAAGTAGACGGTACCTGCTAATTTAAAATTTTTATCAATAATATTCGCCAAGAGAGGAACTGTTAGAAAGAAGGAAGTAAATGATTTTGAACAAACCTCATCAAACTTTTCAAAGTTTTGGGTATCAAGTTCATGCTTCACTTGTGGTATATATGGAGCATTTGACTCATATAGTCTTTCCCATTCAATTCCTCTAAACCAAGGGTGTGCCTTTTCAATAAAAATCAAACCAGTCATGTGACATGTGAGAATTTCATTCATTTTAGAGTTCAGTTTTTTGTCAGGAAAGCAGCAAGGATAATGATGATGTTACGTACTTTGATTTCATGAACTCCTTTGGTTCCAAGCCTATGTTCCACATTGCAGAGGAGTCTCCGGATGAGATCTTTTACCTCGATGGAGAGCTTAGCTTCATCAGGGAATTTCAAGCAGGTTTTCCAGTTTACAATCTGCAGAGATGAACTGAGCAATTGTTTGATAAAAATATTATACTAGTCAAACATAATAGGGACAAGACTCGGATCATGCCATGCCCACACAATACGTTACCCAAAGATGTCTCGACACATACACTAATCTGATTTTGGTGTCAGATGATAAGCTAAATTTAAGGTCTATCATGAGGACTTATTAAAAATCTTATATCGAACTCTGGAAATAATGTTCCATAAAGATAATTAAGCCAATATATGCATACCTTTCTGCATGTTGCTAAAGGCTCTTCGGAATAAAATGGAGGAAACCCCACGAGCATCTCGAACATGATTGCTCCAAGTGACCACCTATTTCAGAACAGTTATTAGAATATCAACTGAATAAATCATTTGTACACTGTAAAAGAGAAGGGTCCGGTTCACTAACCAATCGCACTCCATTCCATACCCTTTCTTCAGCAGTACCTCAGGGGCAATGTAATCGGGAGTTCCTACTGTAGAAAAAGCCTGAACAGTATACGATTCATCTTATTATGTAAGGAGGATAAGGAAAGGTCATATAAACAACTAAAAGAGAGAACTTCCAAGGATATTTAAGGCACAATAAATACTTTTCATACACAAATAAAAGGTTATATAATTTCTTTCAGTGACTGAAAAAAATATGCCCTTTTTACTTCATTCTAAGTTGGAATACGATCGTTCTTTATGGAAAATTTCAGACGAAATTCAGGGGAACAGAACAGCATCCACCGCAAGATAGAGATAAGAGGATTGAGTCCATACCAGGGTCCTTCTGTTTTGTTGCCAATGTAAAAGCTGTTCTTGCTGAGTTCGCTTGGGTGCAGAGGGAGGCTTGGAGAGTCTATCATATTCCGCTGCGGGCTTTGTATTCCTCTCAACAAGCTCCGCCTTAAAATCTGGAAAATTTTTGCTTTCCAGAGACTTGCTCAATCCAAAATCCGAAAGCTTGATATGGCCGTTACGAGTAATCAATAAATTATCAGGCTTTATATCCCTATAAAACCATAGGAAGAAACTGGAGTTAAACCATTAACACACCTCAACTGAAAGCTAATTTACAAGCACTATTGGAAAAAATAAACACAAAAGAATAAAAAATTAGAAGATACTCGAAAAATAATCAGCATTGTCAGAAACTCTAGTGAATGTCAAGTTTAGATGCAAAAACGGTAAAAAAACAAAGAGAGAAGCTTTAGGTGCCAGTTGTTAGAACCTGTGGACGTAATTATGCCTATGGATTGACTCAATAGCGAGGATTGTCTGTGCAACATAAAACCGAGTCTCATCTTCCCTTAAGATATCCTTTCGCATCAACAATGTCATCATATCACCTCCAGGGAGGTATTCCATAATAAGATACAAATGTTCATCATCTTGGAAGGAGTAGCAAAGCTTGACGATGAAAGGACTATCGACTTCCGCAAGCACATTTCTTTCAGCTTTAACATGTTCCACCTGTATTTACCGCATATAGAGGGGATTAGCGTAGATGTCATTGCGTTACTAATTCAATCACAACTGAACTCTGGGATTTGTAGATATCATATCATACAGTACATTACCTGGCCTCTTCGAAGCATCTCGGATTTCTTCAGCTTTTTCATTGCATATACGTTGCCAGTAGATTTCTCTTTACAAATCCTAACCTGTACAGAAATTTAATAGTTCACATAAATACACCACATAAGATCACTAACGGAAGCTTCGATTCATAACAAAAAGCCGTACTTATGAGATACTAAAAGATCATGTAAAGAAGAGACAGGATATAAGCTAAGCTCACAGAAAGGAAGTGAGAAATGAGAGAGAGAGAGAGAGAGAGAGAGNGAGAGAGAGAGAGAGAGAGAGAGAGAGAGAGAGAGAGAGAGAGACCTCCCCGAAAGCACCCCGGCCAATGATGCTGAGCAGTTCAAAATCATCAACCCCAATCTTCTGTCTTTGCAGACGCATATACTCAATTTCCTTTTTCTCAAAATTCTTCAAAATATCCATCTTGGCTTCAACAGGAACATCAGCCTCTGCAAGGTTTTGTTCTAAGATGCTCCGACTGTATTCAAGAGCGAGCTGATATCATAAGGTTCAATCTAAGCCACTAACTTATTCATTCCTGAATCAGAACACTAATCAAGTCCACACCCTTCGATTACATAACTACTCTCAAGTTCCATTTCTAACAAACCAAAACAGTCACACAGCGAAGTTACGAGAACGTACCGCTCTTTCCTTTCCTGTAGACTCTTCTTCTGAGTTTTATAATGATTCTCTATATACTGCTTTGCTGCAGCAACTCTCTGTTTCGTAGCATTTGATGGTGCATCATTCATTGGTGGCCTGCCAATATTCTTCACATTTCCCTCTTGTCCCTTTTTGGTAGGGCTTGATTTATCAGGCTTCTGCTGCCGTATCTGGAACCAGCTCCTTGTAGACTCCGTCGCCATTTCAATCCAATATTAACAAACTCCAAATCTAAAACAAAAATACTTCAAAAGTATAATCAAATTCACAAATCGATGACAAATTAATCAATTATATCACACGAATCGAGTCTCTAACTAATCACTCTACATCTACTTCTGGATTGTGGATTACGCATGCTTATAAACGCACAACTTCAAGGCGAGATTGGAGAAGGAAACGAAAAGTCAAACTATCCCCAACGAAAAAGTAAAAGCTCGAATCGGAAGATCAAGTTTCGCGCAAGGAAGGATCAAAGAAACTTACATCAAACAACAATCAGAGATTTGATCTTAAGCTCGCTCGAATTCGAATTCGAACTCTCTCTTGCTTGACGCATTCACTTCAAAACGGCAAACGGAATTTATTTTTAATTAATAAAAGATCTCAAAAAAGGAAGAGGGGAACGGATTAATACGGAACTAATAACGTTTTGGGTAAAGGGTGTTTTGGTCAATTAGTGATTAACTGGGGGAAGCAGTAAACGCCGTTAAGAGTTTACTGTCACGATGATTAGATAGCTAAGATAAAAACCGATACCGATAAACCGGTCGATTACTATTCCCGGATGGTAACCGGATCATTAATGGGGAAGCTAAATGACACGTGTTTGTAAATCGTTGGGCTTGTTTGTCGACATAAACGTGACAGCACGATCACACGGAGTGGTTTTCAACGGGATGCTAACGTCGAGGATTAGAACAACTCCCGCGCGAAATTGGATAAAACGCGTTTTATTGGTAAGACAAGATCTTCACCGTTCGTATGATGGGACACGTGTTATGGAGAGCACAGTATGCGAAATTACTGGGCCAGTTTAAAGCCCAGTATATTTTATAAGATCCCATTGGGCCGGGAAAATAGATCGCAGAGGGTGTCAATTGAACATTCAAAATCTACGGGGTCTTTATGCACAATTAATTAAAGTTCACTGTTATCAGTTTTCTCTATTTTGGAGTTAGACGCGGATCTGTGAGATCTAGAGGAAGACGAAGAAGACAATGGCATCAATGGCGGCAGGACCAGATCACCTCTTCAACCTGAGAAACAATTTCTACCTAGGTGCGTATCAAGCGGCGATCAACAACAGCGAGATCCCTAATCTTTCGCAGGAGGATATCGTCGAGCGTGATTGCCTCGTCCACCGATCGTACATCGCTCTTGGTAGCTACCAGGTTCGCCTCTGTGATATCTTGTTCATTTGATTCGATCTCGTTTTGTTACGATCCTGAGTTGTGATTTTCAAATTTGGTTCTTCGTAGCTTGTCATCAATGAGATCGACGAAGCTTCCGCTACTCCTCTTCAGGCAGTTAAACTCCTTGCTATGTACTTATCGAGCCCTGAGAATAAGGTAATTCCTGAGAATTTTTGAGGTATTAGTTATAAGCAATCGCATCGGTTCATGTCTCGAGAAATAGCTTAGTGGAATTTCTTGGATTTAGATTATAGAGATCCGAAATTGAAGTTATGTTCTTCATCGTTGAATACATATTTAGTTTATTTATGTGAATTTTGGTTAGGAATCAACCATTTCAAGCTTGAAGGAATGGTTGGCAGATCCAACGGTAGGAAACAATGCTACGATTCGGTTGATTGCTGGTACTATATTCATGCATGAGGAAGACTATAGTGAGGCTCTGAAGCACACTCATTCTGGAGGAACCATGGATCTGTGAGCTTTTTATTTTCTTTTTGATATGTTTTGTTCGATTCAGTGTTTTGTGTCAAGAGTGATTGTTCTATGTGTAAGCTCATTACGTTTAACTTGATATTGTTTGTGCTTTTTATTAGGCATGCTTTGAATGTCCAGATATTCATAAAGATGCACAGAACAGATTATGCAGAGAAACAGCTGAGAGTGATGCAACAGTTTGATGAAGACCACACACTCACTCAGCTCGCGAGCGCATGGTTGAACCTGGCAGTAGTATGATATGATTATATATATATCCATTTGTTCTTTTATAATTCCGTAGAGAGTAGAGAAGATTGTTAATGTTGCCCTAATATTAAAACTGTTGTATGAATGATCTCAGGGTGGTTCTAAGATTCAGGAAGCTTATCTTATCTTCCAGGATTTCTCTGAGAAGTACCCAATGACTAGCTTGATCTTGAACGGCAAGGCTGTTTGCTGCATGCATATGGGCAATTTTGAAGAAGCTGAGACTCTGCTACTTGAAGCACTCAACAAGGTGAGTGATCAACCTAACTCTTTATTGCCTTAAATCTTTATCGATGCAATTCATAATTACTAGATATGCTGCACTAGGTTTCTCGACTACACTCAACACACGAAGTCAAAAGTTTCAACTATGTAATATATATAATATGTTTGTGATCATTGCAGGATGCTAAAGACCCGGAAACTCTTGCAAACTTAGTTGTGTGCAGTCTTCATGTGGGGAAATCATCTTCACGCTACCTAAGGTAATAATAGTATTCAAATGATCCAAGTCAAAATTGCAATTTGTGCATAACAAATGCGTCAAGAAGCTGACTTATTCCTCCATTTCCAATCAATTTTGCAGCCAGCTGAAACTGTCACATCCAGAACACGTACTGGTGAAGCGAGCAGCATCAGCTGAAGATAACTTCGAGAGAGCGCTTCAATCTTTCGCCTGAAGGACCTCAAAATCCATGGTTCAAAGCTAAAAAAATGCATAAGGAGTCTTTATCTCACTTGGGATCGTTTGGCTTTATAATCTACCAGAACATCTTATTCTTACAACCCCGTCTTGAAACGAGTATATCAACAGTTTTTGTTTCCATTGGATACGTTGCATTTACTATGATTTCTTCTTACTGAAGCTTTTCGTGTCAATGAGTTTCGAATCCAACAATACCAGAGATCTTGTTCTTTAAAATCCAGAATCTCCATAAAACTTTTGAGAAAAAAAAATGTACAGAGCTTAAAAAATAAAATGAAAAGACAGGAAAGCTTATGAAGGCTAATGAATAAATATTGTGAAAGAGGTACATATATAATGAATGACTGCTTCCTAAAAGAACCTAAAGCCATTACAAAATAAATATCAGTGACACTAATCAATCAAAATCTCATCATGTGATCTCATTTATAATACTGATAATATATCTTATTTTATATTTTAACATATAAACCATCATCTCCTAAAGCTTCTCCTCAGTAAGTACCATCTGGAATCAAAATCTCATTCCATCACCAAAGATATGGAAGAAAGTCAGTAAACCGAGACCGATGAGGTTGAGCCATAGCCATTACGGTGCAGCTTCTGCCATCTCCACGCAGTCTCAAGACTCTTTTTGAGATTCGTGTGCTGAGCCGTCCAATTAAGCTCTTTCCTGATCTTGCTCGGGTCACTATAAACCTCAGCGTAATCACCTGGGCGTCTAGGCAAGTAATCGATCTTGATCTCAACACCAGTCGCTTTCTTGCACGCCTCAACAAACTCTTTCACTGAGCTACCTACTCAACACACATTTAAAAAGCTCAGTCTCTAAAATCCATTTGCCAAAAAAGCAAAGAGTGCTCTTTAGCAGTAATGTTACGACAAGTCAATACCTTTCCCGGTACCAACATTGTAGATTCCAACTTTACGGGGTTTTGCTTTTTGGAGAGCTTTAACATGAGCATCGACCAAGTCAGTGACATCAATGTAATCCCGTACGCAAGTTCCATCAGAGGTTTTGTAGTCTGTTCCTTTGATCTGACGATAAACCAAAAGAATAAAAAACAATTTAAATGAAGATCGATGAATAAAGAAGAGGGAATGGTTGTAGCCACGTGAATGTAACCAGTAGACTAATATAAACTTTTCTTTAATAAAGGAAACTCAAGAACTAAGTTGTCTCAATTATGTATTTTGCTCAGCTGTAAACTACTATCAGCTTTTTTGCAAACATTCTTGAACATGTTCTACAGCATGTGCCAGATCCTAAATACACCCAAAAAACTATTTTTTTTGAATAAACAAAGAATCTAAAACTGATAGGAGAATCGTCTAGAACCAAAGCATTGATGACTGTCCAAAGAACATAAGTCAAGACCCTGACAAAAACCGAAGGGAAACTCGACAAACCCGGTTTAGCTTCAGACAAAGTTCATGAATTGAAGAAAGTGATTACCTGTAGGCCAGGCATGATGCCACGTGCAGCATCAAAGCAAGCACCAGAGATTCGTCCATGCTCTCTCAACTCAGGCCTTGGTGCTTCACCCAACCTGCCCTCTGGATCAGACCCAATCACATTGAAATATCTGAAAAAAAAAAAATCAAATGAGAAAGAACATTGTCAACTTCAAGGAAAAGGAACACATGCACAAAAGACTAGAACTTAAAAGAAAGAGTGCACCATTAAAACCAACCTTAGGATCATAACCGCCATGTTTGAGTTTTTCGAGAAATCCAAAATGATATCTTCCGCCATCTTCTTAGCTTTACCATATGGATTGATTGGCACCTGAAATGACCGTGTTTAGGAGTTAGAACACATTGAAGAAGAACCGTGGCTATAAAATAGTTGTAGTGAAACGAAATGTGTTTTACCTGAGGAGTTTCCTCTGTAATTGGCATAGTTTCAGGCTCCCCATACGTTGCACAGGTGCTTGAATATATCAAAGTCTTTACTCCATGAGCAGCCATTGTCTCTAATACTACCAAGGTGTTCGATGTAATATTGTGATAATACCTGTAAGTTAACACAACACAAAGTTACTTCTTTCACATCTACACAACAGAAGAGATCATCCATTTCCACAGGGAAAATAGTTACTTATACTCACTTAAGTGGGAACTGTGTGCTTTCCCCAACATATGCAACAGCGGCGAAATGCATCACAGCGTCAAAGGCGTTCTCTGAGAATATCTTGTTGACAGCCTTTGCATCTCCAAGATCAGCATAAATAAATTGAAGTCTTCCAGGTTCCGGAAACAATTCTTGCAAAATCTTGACCGCACCGAGATTCCCACGAGATAGATTGTCCTGTTCGAACAGAAAGAGCTTTACTATAATCGGGGTATTGATATACGTACAATTATAGAAGACTGAAGCAGCTAAACGAAGGAACCTAAATCCATGTAAACCAAAAAACATACCACAATAGTCACTCGGTATGATTCCTTTAGAAGCCTTAAAGCTGCATGTGAACCTATATACCCAGCACCACCAGTGACTAGAACATGTGTAACCCCTGGCTCATGTCGAGAAAACTGAAAAGAGCGAACACAGAACAACAAAAATGAAGAAACCATTCGGAAACTCGAACACTAGGAACACCCTTCTTCTCATAGCGCTCAAACCGAAAAAAAAAAAACTGAAAAAGGCGAGCAAAGGACGGTAAGAAGTTATACCACACTCGGAGTATTGAAAGTTGGAGATTGCTTGAGCATGAAAATGCACAAGGCTGTAAGAGAAGCGGTCAAAAGAATCTTTCCCATGTAATTGTTTTTCTTCTTAGGGTCTGCGTAATCAAGTCCTACATTCACAAAAAAAGGTCACCAAGATCTGTTAATATTTGCATCCAAATTACAATACCCAGCAGGACAAAAAAGCTTCACAATTTGAAGCTCAACTTCCAAATTTTGTTTCATCAAATTTTGACCATTTTCCCACTCAAGTTAATAGCAAGAAGCAAAGAGATTTCTAACCTCCAAGAGACATAGATCTGTTCTGCCTCCCTTGGCTTCTTGCTCGAGTAAAACTAAACATTTTGATTCACTTGAGCACGCGGAAACAACAGATATACAGTAGTAAGTTTGTTCAGCAACGCCCTAATTCACCTGCAAAAGACCAAAACTTGACTTATTATCTAATAAAACCAAAAACTGTGAAACCTCTCAAATGAAATTATCCTCTGAAGAAAAAGCAGCTCAACAGAAATGGACAAAGAAAAAGAAAAGGAAATTTTACATGATGATGAATCACTGATTGAAAATTTTACATAACCACAGGAAATGTTTTTACTGAGTTACAGACACAATTTAAAGATCCAGGGGAAGAAAAAATCAAAAAGATTCAAAAATTTTCCCGGAAACCAATTTTGAATAAAAACATTTCGAAGAAAAAATTAAAAATAATAAAACCCCAGATTGGGAAACTCTTGTCGGAGCAATGTCGGTCCCATGAAAAATGACAATACAGGAAAAATCAGAAAGAAAAAACATAAATATCTTAAAAATTAAATAAGACTAACCCCAAGATAAAGTTTTTCGACGAAACTCAAGTGAAATCTTGCAAGAAAGATCCTGAATTCATCAAACCCATCAGAGGAAATGTTAGAAACGGAAGAGATAAAAGAAAGAAACGGGAAAACCAATAAAGCAAAGAAAACGTACCTTGAGGAAGAAGACAAAAAAAATGGGCATTAATGGCGGCTCACGTGTATCCACAGCAACAGGTTCTCTGAGATGAACCAACCAGAATTTGAGGAAACCCCAAAAACTATTCAAAGAGAGAGAGAGAGATAGAAAAGGCTCGATTTTTGTCTCTGAGAAAGATTCAATTTTTAAAAAACTTTAAAGTGAAGAATTTAAAGAGAGAGAGAGAGGAAACGTACGATGAGGAAAGGGAGTAGTGCGACCTCGTAGGCGCGTTCCGGTGATGGCGATATACAGAGAGAGAGAGAGAGAGAAAGAAGAGTCACAGGAGGCGGAAATTCCTCGGTTATGAGATGCTGCGATACCAAAGAAAAAGAGTATTATTTGTGAGGAATTTTCTTAACAATAAGATAAAAATATATTTGACTTTTTTGTCAGCTTTTTTTCTTTTTAATTCCTTTTTGTATCAACATGACATGTGGCAAGAATGATGGAGCAGAGCATATGGTGGTTTTGTATTTATAATTATGATTAACGAATTAATTTCGAGGTTCACCATTTTGATTTGTATCAACTATCAACTGGTCTAATTGGTGAAACAGACGGGTTTTCTTTTAGTAAAAAGGAATAAAACGGCTTCACGCTATCGAAATGATTACAGAAACTAAGATAGAATGAAAATGGTATACGGAATTTTCAATGTATCACTTTCGAATTTCGATATCGCTTATTAGTAATTGTTACTGCTTTATAAGACAAATAAATAATGAATAAATGGTAAAAGAAAAAACAGATAACAGTAAAAACAGCGGTATAATATTTTCAATATTCAATGGTGAAAGTGATGAAGTTTAGTGACAAAGAAAACTTACAAAATAACCAATTTTATGGGACAATGACATAATATGCGGTTTATAGGTTGATGGTTTCTGGTACTCGAAGTTTCAAATTGCTTTGGTTAGATGTGTTTTTTACTTTTTAAAGTAATTTATAGGCATTATAGGCGGATTTCATAATCTAATTTTGGATTAGAATAGTTTTTTAAGTAGATTAAACACATCTTTGTTCTTGTAGTTTCATGCCCATGGGCCGTTCCACCCCTGTCCGATGGTCGATGCGTTAATCGGGAGTTTCGAAAATTATGATATACTGACCCTGCAATCACCACATGACCGTTCTCCGTATTTTGGCCTCACTCACACGGTACCGCAAATGACTTTCCGGTAGGTCACCCATCCTTTGACTACTTCAGCTCAAGCACGGTTAACTATGCAATTCTCTCTGGATGTGGAACCGAAAAGGTAAGTGCACTTTGGTGACATAGGGAGTCAAATCAATTCTTTTAACTTCTCTACATAAGTTTACATATACCAAAAATCGGGATGTTACCAAAGTCTTCATTTTGGGCTTTTTTTGAACTTGTAACATGGTGAAAATGGTCTGAACTTGTTATATATCATCATGAGTTGAATTTTGAATGCTCTCCTTATCTAAAACTTCATAAATTAACCCAAATAATCCACCTTGAAATTGTTGAAGAAGCCAATTTACCTTGATTGTGTAATGCCTTAAATTGATCTTTTATTTTGCTTAGGAGAATCCTATCAGAACGTGACAAAGAAGCTGTCATAGAGAAAAACAGATCTAAAGATTTGAGGATGAAAGGCAAAAATATTGGTGAAAAAATAGTCCCCACAGCCCTTACCAAACCCGTCAATCAAACTTGCATCCCAAAGATGTGAAGTGCGTCCTTACTATAGAGTTTCTCGAGACAGAGTTTCCAACCAAAAACACCGCAAACAAAGCTCATGGGTTACAAAACTTCTCCACCCACTTTAAGCTGTCCTCAAGAAAGAAGTAAATACTGAGAGAGGTAGCACACACCGTAGGATGAACGAGGAAGAAGGCAGATATCGGAGCGTTGCAGTCAACGAAACTCTACATCGAAAAAAGAGTCCCAAGAAAGGACTACCTTAACCGAAACCAACCGCAGAGAAAACGTGACAAAGAAGCTGTTATAAAGAAAAACATATCTGAAGATTTTTGAAGATGAAAGACCAAAAATATTGGTTAAGGGATAGTCCCCACAGCCCTTACCAAACCCGTCAATCAAACTTGAATCCCAAAGAGGTGAAGTGCGTCTTTACTATAGAGCTTCTTAGGACAGAGTTTCCAACCAAAAACACCGCAGACAAAGCTCACGGTTGCAAAACTTCTCCACCCACCTTAAGGCTGTCCTCGAGCAAGAAGAGAGGATTGAAAGAGTAGAAGTCACCGTAAGACGAACAAGAAAGACGGTAGACACCGGAGTGCTGACATCAAAAAAGTCTTCAGACATGCAGTAAGAACTAAGAGAAAACCGTCGAAGCAAATGCGAGATTGAAAAGTAAAGGACGGTGGTCCCTTTCCTGGTGATGGTGAGAGATACCGCTTGTTGAAGAGGGAGAATAGAGCAGAACGACTGTGACAGAAATAAAGAGAATGGAGAAGATAATGAGAGATAGAATCTATAGACTTTGTAAACTGCATAAATTTATGTTAGAAATAATTTACATTCTATTAGTTTTGAGTTCTTTTTTTTTGTAAACATTAAACAATAACTTTTCAAATTATATTTACTAAATAATTATTAATCGAAATTCATAGTTGTTATCATGTACTGGAAAAGTCAGAAACAAAAGTAAGTTATAATTTCAAATTTAATTGAGTAAACAATGTCGCGGTTTTCTTCAAACGGTCAAACTACCTATTAATATTAAAGAATCATTGATAACAAGTCAAAAATATAATAATTGTCATTTGACTTACAAATTTTAAATTCATTGGAGTAGATATCTTTAAATGCAGAATTTAGTGAAATAAATGAATAACATTAAACATATTTTAAATAAAAATAAGATAAAAAACCAAATCTATATATAGTTATATACATTTGTGATATGTTTTTTAATTTATTTTCTTTTCTACATCTGTATTTCAATTTTTATTAAAAAAAGTTTTATTTAAAAAAAATCTTTTATTTTTACATTTGACTTTGTTATATTTTTTTCCGAATATAATCTTTTGAATATTTATTTAAATTCATTTACTTTTTATCTGTTTCTTAAGACAGGTCTTTATCTCCACACACATATATATATATTATTTTTAAAAATTTAACATTGTAGTAGAACTATAAAAACAGTCTTCTCTTATGTGATGAATTGGTTGAATCAATTGGCCTTTTTTCTTTCATGTTCCTTACAAGTTACCATAATAGAAAAATCATTCAAAAACATATTTAACTCACATTACTAATATTTACTCACCTTTTATTTAGAAAACGAAGTTTCAATATGTGAACAAGTATTATTTGGATTTCATGAAATAGTCGATGCAGTCAGGGGCAGATGTAAGAACAAAATATGGTGGCACGTGCCCCATACTAATTTTTTTTTTTTTTTTTTAACTCTCCATACTAACTTTAAAAAAAAAAAATAGTAATAATTGAATATAGCCCACGATTTTTGAATCTATAAATTTCTATCTAAAGTCCAAAAGTTTTTTTATCCATTAGTGCATTTAAAAATGGAAATTGTAAAAGCAACTAAATTATGTTAATTTGACCTAGCCATCAATCTATTTTATCGTAAACCGATGGATTTGTCAGAACCATTCGGTCCGGAATCTTCCAGATCCGGTTTAGTTTATTTCCTTATTGTATTAGGAATCACCATTTATGTATTTCTATTTATTATTAGGAAAATGATAAATCCTATTTCCTTTTCCCATTAAGATTAGGAGAGGGGTAATTTTCTTTTCCATAGACTTTTCTTTTATCTCTTTGTAAAATCTTTATATATATAATTAATTGGCAATGCAATAAACATTTTGTTTCGTTTGTCTTATTGGAAAAAAAACATTTTGATAAGATGACAAACAAGATAGTGATAAAGAGATTTCAAAAAATGGAAAATGGAAGATTGATTTTATAAGAATTTTTTAAGTTTTTTTTCTATGATATTTTTATGTTTTGTTTTATTTTTTAGATTTTGTTATTAATATTATATTATATAATTTAATTTATTAATTAAAAATTATGTGCCTCATGCTAAATAAATTTCAGGATCCGCCCCTGGATGCAGTGATATTAGTGATAGCATAATTTTTGTTGTTGCTAATGTGTACTATATATACTATTCTTTGAACAAGAAATAATCAATAAGTTATACTTCTAGCTTGTTTTTTTGGGGCGGCTAGTGATTTTTGCGAGGAAAGCACGATTAGCCAATAGAATTGCCGCACTTGTTAAACGTCGATAACTGTGCGTGGAGACCAACTCCATTGTGCTGACATGTCGGCAAGAATTTTTAGTGGTTTTGTAATCTTCTTTTTGATACTCTTTTGGCTGTTAATTTTTAAAAAATCCCGCTTCTAAAATGTTAACCACCTATCATATTTGTAAGTTTTATTCTGTGCACAACAGGTGTTATTTTGAAAAACAATAAATTTTTTGTAGGTTCCTCTATTAAGGAATAGTATTTATAGGATTCGATAAGGTATGCTAACTTAAATATAGATAAAATAGTAATTTAAGACTCGTCTTCATTAATTTGTATTGTTGATTAGGCTTTTAGGGAGTGAAATATGTAATAGTGACATTTTGTAATAAATAGCAAAACAAAGCAGATGTAAAGATTGGTGCCATTTTTTCTTGAGGGCAAACTTACAATCGAATAGAGTTCATAATAATAGAAAAGCTTTACAATAGGGTGTATTTGTTTGAGACAAATAAAAGTTTTTTTTTGGGTATCTATCCTCTTTTTTTTTTTTTTCCAGCTAATATTATATTATGGTATCTATCCTTTCTAAGTTTTAATAACAAACATAAAAAACATCTTCTATTTTTTTTATCTATAATATACACTATACTTTTTATTAATTTTGAGATAACATAAACCTATGAAATGATTCAAACTAATTTATACCAAAATATATAGTCCACCGCTAAATCTTTTCTCCACATATTCAAATAAGCTAAATCCGGAAGACCACATAATAGAGTATAGTAGAATGCTTTCAAATCTATGTTATTTAGTAACCCAAAGTTTATCTGTCACTAAATCACTGGTTAAAAAAACATACACTCTACACAATTTTATTATACCGATGACATCAATAGAAAACTCTTAACTACATACTCTTTTTTTTCAAATTATTTGATATTTTAAATAAAATCACCAAATTAAAACAACTAAAAAATATCATTAAAAGTATAATTTGAATATGTTTTAACCCATTATAATTTTTTATAAAATATATAAAAGCATCTTCAACTGCACTCTATTTTAAAGTAAAAAATTTATTTTAAAGTAAAAATTCTATTTTAAAATAAGATTTTCTCTAAAACCACTCTATATTTCATTCTAAAATAAAGTAAAAATTGAATTTACTTTATATTTAAACTAACTCTACAAATTTGATACTAACTTTATTTTGGAATCATTCTATTTTAAAGTAGTACATTAAAGAAAAACTTTAATCAATTTCAAAGTTATTATATTATTAAATAAAAAATATAGTAATATATTAGAGATGGTCTAATTGGATAGACAGTTTTTCGTTAAATAAAAATAAAAATAATAAAATTTTCAAGACATTAAATATTTTAAAACAAAAAATACTCTAAAACAACAAAAAAGTTAAAATAGAAAAATTATTATATAGATTTTTAATGGCGTAATAAAGTCAACTATCATCTAAGTAATATTGTGTTTTATTTAAATAATTTAATTGCTAAGAGGTATAGATTAATCTATACTCTTATTGATTTGAATTTTTTTTGCATGAGATAAATATCATTTTTTTGGTAAACTATAAATATTGTTTTTATAATTTAGAAGAAATTGAAATATATTTTTATATGAAAGAAAAAAACGAAATAGTTTAGGAAAAAAATAGCAAAAAATCTGGCTGATAAATAAAAGAGCAGGATCAATAAAAACAACATAAATATGCAGCAAGGATGTAATGTAGATGTCAGGTGGGATCCACGTAAGCATGTCATATTCCCATGAGGTAACGCCACGTACGTGTTTTGGTGTCTTTAAAATGACTTAAAAACGGACATCGTACTCTGTGAACAGCCCTCCCTCACCTAATGCGTTGTCTCCTCCCCTCCATCCTTTTCTATTGTCGGTTACACTTCTCACGAGTTTGAGTTTTCAAGTTCATTATTTTCATTCAATTTAGTTATTCACATCAAACCAAACCGTATCAAATGAGAAAAGCCTGCGGATATATTTGTATGAACCTCATTACGTAAGATGTTCTTTACAACTCACCTTAACCAAATTAAGGCACTGATTGGTGTATAAACTTTAGAAGCTTTATGGTTTTGTAAAGTCATCAAAGTTAAAAATTTAACAATCAGACTTTAGACTTTAGACCACTTAAAATTCCGTGTAAAGCTTCTAAAGCCATTTTTAAAAAAAAAACTTGAAGCATTATCCTAAGGACTGTGATTGGTAAGGACTGTGGCTTTAGGCTGTGGCTGTAAGCTTTTGGCTGTATAAACTTTGGTTTTTAGAACTGTGACTTTTTTCTAAAGTCTGAAATTCTCACTTTAAAAAAAGATGAAGAAAATAGAAGTTTTTTTTTTAAAATGGCTTTAGAAGCTTTACACGGAATTTTAAGTGGTCTAAAGTCTAAAGTCTGATTGTTAAATTTTTAACTTTAATGGCTTTATAAAACCACAAAGCCTCTAAAATTTATATACCAATCAGTGCCTAAGCTGAAATTCTTTTATCATTTGTGGGCTAGAGAGATGATCTACAATTAACCAAATTACTTTGGTTTACTGATATAGGAGTGGTAGTATACTCCCACCATCTAAATTCGAATAGCATTGGCCAATACTAATCGAGAATTCCCTGTTTATTTTGGGATGTTAAAACTGTCTGTTACAACGGGAGCTCTAAAAATATAGTTGGAGTAAATCAAAACAATTTGGATTATCAAAAAAAAGAAGATCTACAATTTATTATCTGTTTTTTTTTCTTCTGGATAACTAATTTATTATCTGTTTAATCATTACATTTCAAATCATAATGTCAGTATGTCTACACAGTCTAGCTATTTATATACTATGACCACCTTTTTAGAAAAGGTAATAGTGTGTGTTGCTTAGTGCTGATAATTGATATTTTACCCACCTGTTCTAACATGCTCACATTCGAATTGTTTGGTATCGCTTTGTTTATTACATTTCGTTGTTGCACAAACTTTTATTTCATTTTATTTAATTCTGAAATATTCTACTGTCCATTGTTAGTATAGTTATAATCATCAAATCATAAATCCTACTAACTTGTCAAATTTTCACACACATGAATTGCTTGCTACTTTATGTAATGCATATTCGAAAGAAATATTTTAATTGATTTAATTACTCGTGTAACAAAATCAAAATCAAAATCAATCTGTCTGATTCAATAATTATGAAATTTAAAAATGCAGATGTGCTTCTAAGAAGGTAAAACAATATAAATTCTGTATCTTCAAGTGCTTGACTTCATTACATAAGATAAGTTTGCAATTGCGATCGACGGACTTCATGCACGTTGACTTTCTTAGATAATTCTTCCACCATACATTGCCCCTTCTCTCTAGTTTTATTTTATTTTATTTCGTAACATGCAATTTTTCCATTTTTTCACGTCTCCTTATCTAACTTACTCACTCCTTTCGGGTGGCTTAAGATACAACACGCTTTATCCCCTTTACAACCTTTCACATTCCAACAAAAAGACTATTTTTTTTAATTGTATAAAATTGTTTTGTTCATTGAAGCTATTTGAATCCGATCAGTCGTATGAGTTTATGAATATAAATTCGAATGTTTGAAGGTCGATCAAATTTTTTGAATCAAAGCAAAAGAAGCTTAGATAAAAGGATTTTTCAAACAACCATTTTTAAATACTGTTTTGAAAAGTTTATTTTGATTGGGTTGATTGAGGTTCATACATTTTGCGTCCAACTTTGTTTGGTTTATTTTAGATCTCTCATCAGTTAGACTACACTGGAACCTACTTTGGACTACATTAAAAATCTTGCTCAAAGTTCATATATGTATGCAATGGTTTAACTTATGACTCTTCCAATTATTCGGGCCAAAAGGTGTAAATGTCATCTTCATTGTACATACGCAATATTAACTGATCAACGCCATAGAATTATTATTTAATATATTTTTCAAACAAAAAATTTTTGCATTTGATTTTTTTTGTTTTTTTTGCTTTTAAGACTTTTGTTTGTTCACTATGATCTACAGATATTGCTTGCATTCGTAATTTTATGATATACAATTTTTTTGACAAAAAATATTAAAAACTGAAGAGAAACCTTCACCAAAAAAAAAAAAAAAACTGATGAGAAATCTTAATAAGTTGTATATGCTTAAATTATAAAATATCTTAAAAGTTTAAAACTTTCAAAATAATGCGTAGTGAAGCATTCAAAATTTCACACATAAATACTTTGGAAATCTTTCTTAGTCTCATCAGTTGAAGGATATATATTTGTTTTTTTAACAATTGTACATGATTACAGTACTCGGGTTATAAGAATCTATTGCTAATATATACGATCTTACATGGTCATACCCTTGTGAGTTCTCTCCCTCATCACTTTCTTCTATTTTAAAGAACCCACAACATCAAACCCTTTTCTTAAAACGTTAGAATCTCAATACGTTACAACACTTATGTTTTGTTCTTCAGAAATTCTTTACAAGAACTCAATAGATTCCCCAAAACCGAATCCGACGACTCACTTCTCAAACCCACGCGTCTGTTCACATCGTCCATTAACCTCAAAACTGAATCTTTCTCAAACCGGTACAAGACCTTGGACCACGCGGCCGTTGAAAACGCCCGTAGCTCGCTCTCCTCGATGTTGCCATTAAGATTAGCAAGAGACGATATGGCCGCTACATGATCGCCTTTCTCGAGTTTCCTGCAGAATCTTTCTTTAACTAGAGGCGAAGGCGGAGTCCTATGACTCCGTCTCAGGTGTTCCCATGTCTCTTCCATCACTTCCTCCTGAACACAAATAGAGACATAAGTGATTTTTCAGACAAGATGATAACCAAAGATTTCTACTCAAATGTTTTAGTTTGTCTCAATTTTGTTTTTTTTGACCTTTCCTGCTCTGCTAGCTTCAAGCACCATTTTGAGATGGCGTTTGGCATTGAAATGGTATCCGTGACGCAACATCTCTCGATACGCATAACCAAAATCATCCCACGTTTTTTGTTCAGCGCAAGCTTCTAGCATTGTGTTGAACGTGTACGTGTCTGGCAATACTCTTGATTCGAAATCCGAGCTGCTTTCTATATGATTTCCATCTTCCGACATCTTCTGGAAAAGTTCTCTGGCTTCTTCAAACAACCCGTCTTGTAGATAAGCCTTTAGCATTATGTTGCAAGTGACTAGGTTCGGGTTGCAGACCTCCTTCATTTGATCGAAAATGTAAGCTGCGTTCTTGATGTTTCCCGAGTCGATGCATGCTTGGATCAGACCAGTGTAAGTCACAACGAGAGGCTTATTTGCAACTCTGCATATCTTCTTAATCTGACATTGGATGGTAAATAATCAAGCTCAGCTTTTCAGATCAGATTCTCGATAAGCTTAAGGACTACTGGGTATACAAAGTTTACCATGTTAAGCCCTTCATCACACCTTCCTGCGCTACATAGACAGCGAGCAAGGTCGTAGTAAAGAGCAGCTGATCCAACAATACCACGGCTTTCCATATCCTCAACCGTGTGTATGGCCTCATCGATTTTGCCTTCTTTCCACAGAGTATTAACAATAACTGATCACAGGAAGAGATGGTTACTCTTCAGAGGGGAATTCAAAAACTAATAACGTAAAGGAAAAGGACAAAGAGTTCACAAAACACCTCTATATGCTAGAGCATTAGGGATAGAGGATTTCTGCATCTTCCTGAAGAATTCATGAACTAAATTGTATTTCTCACATGCAAGCATCACCTGCTTAGACACAAATATAAATCCACTACTGATCTGTGTTGTTATGCACACATTAATTGTTATGAGAAGAAGAGATATTTAACCTCCATGACTAGGCCATAGGTGACAGGAGAAGGTTTTTGCCCTCTTTGCTTCAACTGTTGCAAAACCCAGAATGCTCCTTCCCACTGCTTCCGTTGAACACATGCGTTAAGCACCTGTGTGGTGAATGGATTTCCAGCAGATATATTAGATAAATGTATGCTATAGATGTCTTTATAAGAACGAGACAATTGTAAATCACTGACCGCATTGTAAACAACAACGTCAGGTTCAAGCCGGGGATCCCATTTTACAAGTGTTGTTGGCTTGAACTTCTTTTTAGGTGGAGATCGCATTGTGTCAATCACATGAAAGAGTTCCTTGATATGGCCAGCTTGTCCAAGTGTGACTGCAATTGAACGGTATGCTACCATATCCGGATATGATGATATTTGCAACTGGTGAAGAAAACACAAAGAAAAACTCAGATAATACCAGAAGCAACAAGAACACATACAGGGCATGGCATAAGGGCTTTTACCAGCATTGCATGGAATACATTGAGAGCTTCAACAGGCCTCCTTGACTTACCAAGCACATTTAGTGCAGTTGTATAGATGATTCTGTATCCAAAATGGTAAAATTTTGTCAGCGTTACGTTTTTATCCTCAGGACTTGAAAAGACTCTAGAGTTGTACAACTGAATAGAAACAGGTTCCGACTGCAGTATACCCACAGATTACTACTAGAATAGTCAATTAAATAGTTACCTTATCTTGTTCGATTTGTAACGGTCTTGCCTTTGAAGCCATTCGATGACTTGAAGAACTCGTCTCCAGTTTCCAAGCTTCCCTAGAAAGTGGATCAGTCTCATTATAGTGTAATCCGTATATCTGATTTTTGCACTCCGGATCGCCTTGGAAAACAGCCACTCAGGCATATTGATGTCTGCACCATTCAACCTAGCGAAATAAACTTCCTTAACGTAAAACTCAGCTGAATTTGATATTAATTTAAAAGAGAAATGGACTAATTTCACTCCCTAATCTCATCTGCAACAGCACACAACTAAACTGAGATCCAATATCTAACTCCTAGTTTCATTCTTCCAGGTAATCTAGGAACTTGAACCAAATCTAGATAATAACTTAAAATACATACACTTTTGCTAGCTTCTCGATTCTGTCTTCCATTTCGAGTCGTGAAGTAGCTGGCTTGTCTACTATATCACTGGACTCATCAGAAAACCTAAAGGCAGGACTTTCCATGTCAAACAAGCTATCATCATCATCATCATCTCCTCTCTTAGCACCACCCGTTCTCCCGGTTCCACTCAATTTACTACTTCTGAAATCACGCCTCTCGTTGGCTATTCTCTCAATTCGCCTTTCTTCAGCGAGGAGATCCAATCCATCTCCTTTGAAACTTCTACCAATATCCTGCTTAGAGTACCTTCTCCTAAAGCTCTCATCTTCTGGCGCAGTCACTGAAGATTCACCACTCCTACTCCATTTTCCATCTCCTTTGGAACTTCTAACAATCTCCTGCTTCGAATACCTTCTCCTAAAGCTCTCATCTTGTGGTGCCACCACTGAAATTTCACCACTCTTACTCCATCTTTCATCTTTGGCTATTCTTCTCCTTTCTTCAACAACAAGATCCAACTCACCACCTTTGGTCATTCTCTCAGTCTCTCTCGATGCATCAGGGGAACGCTGATACTTAACCATCTCCTGTTTCACATACCTTCTCCTGAAGCTCTCATCTTCTGGCGCAGTGCCCGAAGAAGAAGATTCACCACTCTTACTCAATTTCACATCTTTGATAACTCTCTCAATTCCACTTTCTTCATCCCTCTTGAAACCTCTCTCATCACCTTTCTCCCTCGAGTATCTCCTCCTGAAGCCTTCATCTTTTGGCTCACCACTCTTACTCTTCACATCTTCAGCATCTCCTCCCAACTCTAATCTTCTATCAGCAACCCCATTCCCACCTCCTCCACCATCATCCTCCTCAGCTTTCTCTTTGAGAAATCCGTCGACTTTCTTCTTCTTCCGCGCTGTTTTAACCGATTCCATGATTTGCAGGTACTGATCAAAACTGGGTTTGAATTCAAAACCTCCGTCACCCGAAGAAGTTTGCAAACCCACCTCCTTCGCGTTCACATTCAAACAAAAGATTACATTTTTCTTCGAGTGCCGACGAGCGACTCGCCGGCAGTTAAAACAAGCTTGACGAAGCACCGGTTTCCGACGAGAACTCCAGCGAATATTCCGGCTTTCGTCGAAATACAAGGCGTTGACGAAGGCACTCGTCGGAATCATCACCGCCATTTTTTAATTCGTTTCTGAAACTTAGAAAGTTCGAAATTTTCTGAGAGGTAAATCGTCGTTGAACCCTATCGGCTATCGTCACCGTCGACGTGGATGGACATCCTGACGTTTCTTTACAAAACGTAATAACGCGGCGTAGTTTTTGTGAGTAAGGAAACGGGATGTTGTCGTCTTGAAGTCCAAATTTTATTACTAAGCTTTAGCTTTATGATCTAAACCCAATAATCCTTTATTGTTTTCTTAACTGGGTCAACCTATACCAGTTTGGTATCATCACAAAGGGACTTGGTGTAGAATCAGAGTTGGGCTTCCGGATATTCTGTTCAGTTCCGGATAGAAATTTATCTTATTCGGTCCTAAGATTTTTTTATCTAATCGCTACTTTACATATTTTTTTTTGTTTTTTACAATTTTTTTGTTTTGATTATGATTCAGTTTTTATCGATTTTAATTCGGTTTGGTTTCATATTAAAATAATAAAAAAATATTCGAAAATGTGCAAAAAAAAAAAACAATATTCGAAAAATTCGGTTATTTAAGTAAATAATAAATAATACAGTAAATTATGATTTTCAAGTTTTTAGAGATAAAATCGGATTTCTCTTAATCCTAATCTCTCAATTTGAATCACATAAATCTTAAATGGAACAGTTAATAGAACAATATATCGCATACAACTAAATTCCCATTTCTTTTTTTTTTTCTTTTCCAGCCTTTTAAAGTCTTTTAAGCGTCCAGAAAAATAGAAAATGGAAAATGGCAAAAAAGGAAAAGAAAAAAAAAAGGAGGCTCTTTGTCGAATGTCGGGTATAAAACAGAGCTGGTCTATCTGAAGAGGGATTCGAGTGTGGTCCATGAAACGCAAGGGCGATGAGAAGGTGAGGTTCTACAGCAACCGAAGTAAGTTAGATCCGACCCCTGTTGATCTAAAGATGGCTACGGTGACGAGATTGCCTCTAATGAAGACCGAGCAAAAACAACTCCTTCGCGGATTCGAGTCTAAGGCTTGTTTGGATGAGAAAGACACAACCGCAAGTAAGTTAGATTCGCTCCATTCTGATCT
>OVBI01001478.1:0-33650 GCA_900406495.1 Sisymbrium altissimum | reverse complement strand
CGATAAGTGTTTCACGTGATCCTCTTCTTCGAGGGATTTTATGAGCATGTCGTCTATATAGACTTTCAAATTCTTTTCCAATTGGTCAGCAAAGATTTTTTTCACCAGGCGTTGGTAAGTTGCGCCAGCGTTCTTCAGTCCGAAAGGCATCACTTTGTAGCAATACGTTCCGCGATCTGTAATGAATGCTGTTTTTTTCTCGATCATCTGGATTTATCATAATCTGATTGTATCCAGAAAAAGCGTCCATGGAAGAGAGCAGCTTGTTAAGGTCCGTAAAATCCACGCAGACAAGCCACTTTCCATTCTTCTTTTTGACGACACGCGGATTGGCAAGCAAATCGGGATATCGTACCTCAGTGATTGATCCAACTTTGAGGAGTCTTTCGACTTCGTTGTTGACTGCCCTTGTCCTTTCTTTACCGATTTTCCCCTTTTTTGCTTAATCGGTTTGAAGGTTCGATTAACGTTGAGCTCATGGCAGGTCGTGTTGATGTCGATACCTGGCATGTCTTCAGCTGCCCATGCAAAAGTGCTCACGTTCTTTTTAAGGAGAGCACCGAGCTCGGATTTGATTGGGTCTTTAAGGTTTGCACCGAGATCAACGCATCTCTCGAGATCTCGTTGATGCATGGTGAGATCACTGGTTCGCATAGACTTTCATCTTTCTGTTCCTTGGCGTCCTCCAGATGAAGTTGGTGGAGGAGTTTTGAGAGCTCGGCCTCTGCCTTTCGTTTTCCCTTCTCTGTGGGTTTATCTGTTACGGGATTCCGAAGTTAGTGTTCAATAAAGAGAGAAGTTCGAGAGCTCTCTTGCTCTCCCTAAATTGTTTCGGTTCCACTATTAGTTGGGAACTTAAGACAAATGTGATAGGTGGATGGGACGGCCTTGATGGCGTTAACCGAGGGTGTTCCCATTACAGCATTATAAATGGTTGGATGGTCAGCTACTGAGAACTCTACTGGTGTGGTTCCTCCAGCCGTAGTAACTGGAAGGATGATAGTTCCTTGGGTCATTGATATGGGTCCAGAGAAACTCGTCAGTGGTTTAGGTTCGTCCACCAGTTTATACGATCTCGTTTCCATCCTATCTAGAGTTTTTCGATAGATTACGTTTACCGTACTACCGGTATCGAGCAAAACACTAGATACATCGTTATTGGCTATTGTGAGTTGAATCACAAGCGGATCTTCATGAGGATGGATGACTCCATACGCCTCCGATTTATCGAAGATGAGTGCATCCTTAGTCTTGTTCTTCCATACCGGTCGATCGATCTCGTTTCCTGCTTATTGCTGGGAAGCTTTTCTCGAAGATATCGAATCGCAAAAGAATGGTGATCCTCCTATGATCATATTCAGCGAGGATTCAGTGCGTTGCCCTAGGGATATCGGGAAAGTTTCCTTTCCGGATTGAATCCAGTCCTCGGAGATCTCTAGAATTGGTTCAGTTCCAACGAGCGGATGATTCGAGCTAGTTGATCTTGGCATCTTTTGTTTCTCTGAGTAAGAGAGGTTTTGGATACCCTCCTTCTAGCGTCAAATTGTGGGAACGAGATTTCACACACTGTATTTTCGGAAAGTGAATTAGATATTTAGATCCCAAAAGTTCTGGAATGAGAAACCTCTTGTAAGATTTTCGTAAATTTTCGCAAAATAAAGGATAAGAAAAAGGAAAGATGAGAATACGATTTTATTGCTAAATCTCGAATGAGTAGCAAATTGCGAATGTATTGAATGTGTTACAAGATGTAGAAATCAATCATTATTTATACTAAGACATCATAAGTCCTAAACAGCCTAAGTTTCGATGTGGGACAAAAGTCTTTTTTTTTTTCCAATGACTTTACCATAAATCTTTTAGTAAGCTTCTAGAACCTTTCACAATTCAGTTTCAGCCCTTGTCGGTCCTTCCTTCCAGCTTGGCCCAATTATATCCTTCGTCTTTTGGTTCAGTGGATTTCTGCGGTTTGTTTTAAGTTAACGTTTTTGTTGTCTTCGATAGACGAAACATCGCGATGTTTCGAGAAACTTACGAAAACGTCGGTATGTTTACGAAAAGACCCTGAAGACGAAGAACGAAGCAAAATGATACGAAACAGAAGACGACAGCCAGCTCGGTCTTCCTTGGTGACAGAAAAAACCGAGCTGGCTGCTTCCATATCCAGCTCGGTATCCAGGATGGGAAGAGATCTTCTGATCACATGTGGGATGCATCCAGCTCGGTATACTGAAGGGTGACAGCAAGCTCGGTATCCAGGAGGGAGGATGTCACCGAGCTGACTGCATCATGACAGCCAGGTCGGTATCCTGTCTGAAGGAAAGACCTAGCTGACTGCTCCATGCTGTCCGTTACCGAGCTGGCTGCAATGCACATATTGTGGATGGCATAAATCCCTTGTATGAACTCCATTTGATCTGATTCTTCTTCCAGGAGCTTTATAATTGAGTTGACAACATTTTCCAAGTGGTTTCATGTGAAGAAGCGTTGTGGTTTGGAAGAGACAACTCGATCATCAGACATATATCCTTTTCAGCTCGGTAATCGTGGAAAGTGACAGCCAGCTCGGTTTTCAGGAAGGGAAGGATGAAAACCGAGCTGACTGCATCATGACTGCCAGGTCGGTATCTTGGTACCAAGCTGACTGCTCCGTGCTGTCCCGATTGACGTTCTGTGGTACATGCTTGGCAAGACATGCAACCAGCTCGAAATACCAAGCTGGCTGTCCTCCATGCTTGCTTGATTGCCTTTTACTCGAAAAATCGTAACTTTCGTCGGTTTATTGGAGGAATTGTTCAAATGAGAAAAGGATCAGCCAAACATGATGAAGAGATGCAGCCAGCTCGGTATCATGGGCAGGTCTTGATACCGAGCTGGCTGTCCTTGTTTCGTTCACCCGATCGTCCTTTGTTCGATGAATCGGGACATTATCGGTTTTCCGGAGGAATCGTTCAAAGGACGAAAGGATCAGCCAAACATGCTGAAAAGATGCAGCCAGTTCGGTATCATGGGCAGGTCTTGATACCGAGCTGGCTCTCCTTGTTTCGTCCAGCCGATCGTCCTTTGTTCGATGAATCGCGACTTCTTCGGTTTATCGGAAAAACTCTTGAAAACAGTATTTCGTACCTTTTCCGTAAAGTTATCGACGGAATAGTTCAAAATAAACTCTTTCCGAACTTATATCTAATATGGAAACTCCTTTTCGATATTCAAATATTTTAGTCCTTAATTCCATAAATATGGGTTTTGACCCCAACAAATACTAGTGCCGATCGACACCAAGAGGGTGGCGATCGACACCCCAGTAGAATTCAAAATTCTTTGAGTTCTGATGGACCGAAATCGACCCCTGTTGACACTGAAGACTCGTCACCAACGCCTAGTGCCGATCAACACCACCCTGGTGGCAATCGACACCTTTCTCGGGACAAACTATCTTCTTCTTCAACTGCAGTCCAAGCTGAAGGAAAGGATTACAAACCAAACATACCATTTCCCAAGAGCCAAAAGAAGTCTAAACAGGAGCTGGATGATGCTAAGTGCAAAGCCATTATGAATAAATTGGTTGTTGAGATTCCTCTCATTGATGCTATGGGAACTTCACCTATGATCAAAAGGTATGTGAAGAAGTTGATGTCTCATGATGTGAGTGCTGAAGAGAGTGTTATGTTAGTTTCTACAAGGATTAGTGGTGTTATTAAGAACAAGATTCCAGAAAAGCTTCCTGACCCTGGATGTTTTGTCCTAGACTGCAAGATCTTTGATGACAGGTTTGCAAGGTCCTTATGTGATTTAGGTTCTAGTGTGAATCTGATGCCTCGTTTAGTTTCAGTAAATCTGGGGCTGGCTGACTTTGAACCAACTAGGATCACTCTTGTTTTAGCTGATAGATCAATCAGAGTTCCTGATGATGTTTTGGAGGATGTTCCTGTCAAGATTGAAGAATATCTCATTCCTACTGATTTTGTGGTGCTGAAATATCTTCTTATCCTTGGAAGATCTTTCTTGGTAACTGCATGAGACATTATTGATGTTAAAAAGGAGATAATTGGTCTGATTGTTGGTGATCTTGTTATGAACTTTGACATGGAAAAAATTGTGAAGAGATCCACCATTGATGGTCAAACCTTCTATGTTGATACACTCTCCAGCTTATCTAAGGAGGTCTTCAATGAGCTGCATTCTGAGGATCTTGTGGAGAGAGCTTTAACATCTTCTAGAAGTGAGCATTTGGATGACATGGCTGCTGGGTATACAAATTTGCTGGATTCTAGTAAGCAGGTCATGACTTTGGTTTGCCAAGTGGAGATTGTTGGGATATCCAAGAAGGCTGCAAAACTTGGTGATTGGAGTACTGAAGGGCTCAGGTATGCATTTCTTGGCGAAAACTCTTCTTATCCTGTGATTGTTAATACTTATTTGAACAACGCAGAGCTCACTTTACTGCCAAGCAGGCTGCGCAAGCATCGCAAAGCCCTTGAAAAAGGATTAGAAACTTCATGCCAGTGATTATGCAGTTGGAGCTATCTTGGGACCGAAAAAGGATAACAAACTTCAAGCCATTTACTATACTAGTAGAACACTTGATGATGGACAGAAGAATAATGCAACTACTGAGAAAGAGTTGTTGGCTGTGGTGTTTACTTTTGAGAAGTTTCGTCTTTATTTTGTTGGGTCTAAAGTGATTGTGCATACAGACCATTCTACTCTCAAGTACCTGATGCAGAAGAAGGAGGCTACGCCTTTATCATCAAAGTCTTTGAAAAGTTGCTGAAAAAGCATGGTGTTCATCATCGTGTGGCTAATCCATATCATCCTCAGACAAGTGGACAGATAGAAGTTTCCAATAGGCAGATCAAGGAGATCATGGAAAAGACAGTGGGTAAAACTAGAAATGATTGGTCTGCAAAATTGGATGATGCATTTTGGTCCTACAGAACTGCATACAAGGCACCATTGGGGACTACACCATTCCATCTGCTTTATGGGAAAGCATGTCACCTTCCAGTGGAGCTTGAGCACAAGGCAGCTTGGGGAGTAAAGATGATGAATTTTGACATCAAGTCTGCTGCAGAATGGAAATTGATACAGTTGAATGAGTTGGATGAGATTAGATTTCATGCTTATGAGAACTCTAAGCTGTACAAGGAGTGCACAAAGGCTTATCATGATAAGACGATCATCTCCAAAAAGTATGAACCAAATGACCAGGTACTTCTGTATAACTCTTGTTTACAATTGTTTCATGGTAAATTGCGTTCTCGTTGGTAAGGTCCTTTCCCTATCATGGAGGTCAGACCATATGGTTCTGTTGTTTTGAGGAACTCAGAAGGTAAGAAGTTCACTGTCAATAGACAAAGGATGAAACATTATTGGGCACAAGCCAAGATACCCATGGACAGATTGTTCGTCTGGGTGATGCACCCTCTACATGATCTGCGATCACGTCAAGGTAGTGACGTTAAAGAAGCGCTTGGTGGGAAGCAACCCACTAGTGAGTCTGTACACATGCTTTGAGCTTTATTCTATGATATTTGGTTTTGGTTTTTCTTGTTTTAGTTTTTGAAAAAAAAAAAAAAGGAATGCACGCAGTGACGATTAACACCACCCCCAAGTGGCAATCGATACCAAAGCGATTTGTACGAGGTAAGTTTTCTATATAAACCCCAACAGTTTCTTCTTCTTTCCCCACTCCTCTTCTTCCACCCATAAACACGAAAATCATCCCACTTTTCACATCTTTTTCGATTCTTCACCGATTTGAGTGATTTAAAAGCCTAACTTGCTCAGATTTTCACCCTCTTGCTTAATCTTTCATCCATTTATCCTATCTGCAAGGTATGGCTTCTGAATTCTCATATTTCTGAAGCTTTTAGGGTTTTTCATGAGATTTTGGAAAATTCGAGTTGTGAAGTGGTTTTAGAACGGTTAGGAGGAAAGGATTGTTGGTATAGGTTAACGGATTTGTCGCTTGTGATGATTTCTTGATTTTAGTGGAATCTTGCGATTGCCTAAATATTTTTTCCCGATCAGCAATTGGTGCCGATCGACACCTTGACTTGGTGGCGATCGGCTCTGCCCTTGGGTGGCGATCGGCTCTGCCCTTGGGTGGCGATCGGCACCCGATAAGTTGTTCTGAGAATTTGACTATCTTTTGAGTTTTCTGTGTTTGTCTTTTGTCTTTGGCTTGCAGATGACTTCTCGCAACAATAGGAAACGAGGGACCCCAGCTGCGGCATCTACCTCCACATCTTCTGGTTCTCTGCATCCTTGGCCTAAGTTGGAAGGAGCTCCAATCCGAGTGGACAGAAACTGGGATCTTTCACCAGCAGAAGAGATTGCCAAGGGTGATTGGAAGCTGCGACAGTTCCTGGACACTTGGGATGAATATGACACGCTGTTCTACAACGCGTGGCTTCGGGTTGACATTTAGTCTACTCATTTCACCGATGCTGCGACGGTTCAACAGATAGGGATTCGAGGTGACCTGCGTTCTCTTCTTGACACATTGGGATTAGGCACCATGGCGACGAAGACCTACGATCTCTACCCCGACTTGGTCCGTCAGTTCGTTGCCACCGTTCGCATCTACTACCAGTACGAACGGCAAAAGGGAGCATCCGAGGTCACCCTCACATTCTTTGCACAGGGTCAGAGATACCACATTTCTCTACCCGATTTGGCCCGAGTGTAAGGATTTCAGAATCCCGAGTACGAGGCTGCATCTCTTCCTGCACATATCACCTCCCAGCAGAGGTTTTGGGAGCTGTTCGGTACTGGTTTTTACACCAGTAAGCATTCCATGCAGTCTGACATTAGACATCCACTCATCCACTACTTTTCTCGAGCCATTGGTCACACCATCTTCTGCAAGACGGAGGTGAACAAGATGAGAGTTTCTGAGCTCATCTTAGTCTTCTATGCTCTTTGGGAGATCGTTGAGGGGGAGCTTGACGCACCACCATGAGATCAACATTGCTTCTGTATTCACCGAGTATCTTTCCACGCTGAAGAGGAAGGCGTTTAGCTCCACTCACAAGGGGAAGACCGAGTTTGTAGGCAGCCTTCTCACAACCCATCTTTCAGCGTGTAGGGATCTCTCTTGGCCCTCGGACTATCGTGATGCAGCGCTCCAACATTGATGATGACTACCTCACCAACGCCAAGTGGTTCCGAGGTACTCTACTATGGAGCTATAGGGATGATTACAGACATCACATGGTTCAGCTGCTGAACCTTGAGCTTACGGAGCTTCACGGATACTTTTCTCTTCTAGAGTTTCTGCCAGATGCTCGTGATCGTCTTACTATCCCCCCACCTCGTTGTACTCCGAGACTTGTCCGTGGGTCCTCGAACCACTGCTGCCTCTACGGCGGAGGATGCTTCAGTTGATGCTGGCGATGCCTATTGTGCTTCTTTGCCTTCTTTCCGTGCGGTTCATGATGCCCCAACCCCTGAGGAGTATCAGCAGTTCATGCTGGGTGCCATAAATTTCTGGTGGGCTCACCACCGCTGTCCTCCCCATACACACTTCCCTCCACCTCCAGTGATTGAGGAGATTCCTGATTATGATGATGATATGGAGGATGCTGCTGGAGGAGATGATTTTTTTTAGTCAGTTTGTCAGTATTGGCTAATTTTGTTGAATTCTTGCGATTATGTTATAAGGTGATGCTCTTTAACTTGTTTGTGAGTGTTTTGACAGAGCTAACATAGAGAGATTTGTGTTTAAGTTCGGTTTTGGATACTCATCCCCGAGTTACAAAAGTGAGTGTTGGCTTTCAGCTTTGGTGTCGATCGACGCTACTGCTGGGTGGCGATCTACAGCCATCACAGTTTCAGGCAAGATTTTCTTTTCTCTTGATTTCACAAAGCTTTAACCATTCTTTTAACCAAGCTCAGGCTAGGTAACACTGGGGATAGTGTTATTCAAGTCTGGGGGAGGTAATTGCTGACATTGTGTTTTTTTTTAGGTGTTTTTGAGTCAAAGTTTTCAAATTAGTTTTATTGAGTCAAAGTTTTGTTGGGAATTATGAACTTTTCTTGGAATTAACCATCTTGAGTGCACTTATTGACTATTCTTACAGCCATTGACAGCAGATTTTACTGATATGAAAACCCAAAGGTGATTTGATGTACCAGTATCCCCACATCTGTTTGAATATTTGAAGGATCCAGAACTAGCGTAACATCTAATGAACTTAATTTTTTATCATCTTGGGGCTTGGTATACTTTGGATCGGATTCCTTGTTCCCCTCTCTCTTCCCTTCAGTTCTCTAAAACAAAATAAAGAGCAAAAAGATAATGGTCTAAAAAAAAGGGTGATCAAGGAGTTTCATGGTAACCCCACTGATATTCTTTGTTTAATTAAAGACTTGATTCAGAGCATTCAGTTGATAAAAAACAAAAAAATTGATATCCTAATAGGGAAAAATCAACTGAATGGAATTGAGAAAAAAGGAGAAGTAAAACTTGAAACAAATTTGTCTCATAATCATAACTTGAACAGGTAAGAGTTCATGTCTCCTTTGATCGATCTTCCCTTGATAAGACTGCAAGCATTACAATTTAAAAGGTCAGTAATGGTGAATTTAGATCTCTTATTGATTGTGGATTTGAATTTGGGATGGTGGATAAGTCTGGGGGGAAGTAGTTGATGTTCTATCTAAAGTTGGTGCTGTTTGATGTGGCTTACAAAAGTGTTGGTGGTTTGGCGTTCTAAAGAGTTGGTGAGTTCCCATTGTTTTTAAACCTCTTCGACAGGTTTAGTCTTCTGTTTTGCTTGAGGGTAAGCAAAAGCTAAGTCTGGGAGAGTTGATATATTATAGTTTTTACAGTTTTTAACCACAGTATAAGTTGTTTTTTAGAGTCTTAATAGTATTTTTCGAGTCGTTTCGAGTCTTTTGCAGGTTTAACTATACTTTGGACTTTATTGGAGATTATGGATGCTTTTGGAGCATTTTGACCTTAGTAGCCGAAGTGATGAAGTTGGAATCCACAAACAGGATGGGTGTCGATCGACAGCACTGCTGGGTGGCGATCGACACCAGACGAAATCACTATTTCTCACGTGTTTTCCCAAGATTGGAGAAAAAGGAAATTGCCCAGAAGATTGTTGGGGTCAAAATCCGCACTTCCGAAATTAACGATTAAAATTTTTGAATATCGGAATAACCTTCCTTGTTTGAACACTCTCGGCAAAAGAAGATCGATATTCGGGAAATAGCCCTGTTCGAACTATTTTATCGATAACTTCGTGTAAAAGGTACAAAAAGCTACTTTTCGAGAGATTTTCCCGGAAAGCCGAGAAAAGTCACGATTCTTTGAGCACGATGTTGTCAGCTCGGTATTTGGGAGTGGGTTGATCAGCTCGGCATTCTGTCCAGCCAGAAATGCCGAGCTGGATGACATTCTACTGAATACCCAGATGATCTTCTTGTGTTCCGAGTGGTTTGTCCGAAAAACCGATAAAAGTCATGATTCTTCGAGTAGAATGCTGTCAGCTCGGCATTTGGGAGTGGGTTGACCAGCTCAGCATTCTGTGTAGCGATAAAGGCCGAGCTGGATGACATTCTCCTGAATGCCCAGCTGAACATGATTTTTTCCGAGCGGTTTGTCCGAAAAACCGATAAAAGTCGCGATTCTTCGGGCCTAACGCTGTCAGCTCGGCATTTGGGAGTATGCTGCCCAGCTCGGCATTATGTCCAGCCAGAAATGCCGAGCTGGCTTACGTCCTCCAAAATGTCCAGCTGATTGTCCTGTTTTCCAAGTGGTTTCTCCGATAACCCGATAAAAGTCGCGATTCTTCGAGTATAACGCTGTCAGCTCAGCATTTGGGAGTGAGATTACCAGCTAGGCATTATGTCCATCCAGAAATGCCGAGCTGGCTGACATCCTCTTGAATGTCCTGCTAATTGTCCTATTTTTCGAGCGGTTTGTTCGAAAAACCGATGAAAATTGTGGTTCTTCGAGCAGAATGCTGTCGGCTCGCCATTGAGGGTGTTCAGCTCGACATTTTAGTCAGTAAGAAATGCCGAGCTGGTTGCCTCCCTTTTAATGCCGAGCTGGTTGCTCCCTCCAGTCCCATTGGTGCCAAAATTCCCAGAAGGACATTAAGGGACGAGAAGCATGGCATCTTCTTCCTGCAAGATTCCGAGCTGGATGGTGCTGAGCAGTCAGGTCAGCATTTTCTCCTCACTAAAATGCCGAGCTGACCTCCTCCTTCCAAAATGCCGAGCTGAGTGTGTTCAGCGAGCCATCGGAGGATCCCATCCAGCACCAAAATGCCGAGCTGGTGAATGGGGCTGGCCAGCTTGTCATTTCCTGTCACCAAGGAATGACGAGCTGGACGGCATCTTGCATCCTGTCCAATCATGCTTTGATCTCCGTCTTTGGGAACTTCCCCTGAACATATCGATGTTTTCGTAAAAGTTTTAATAAACCGACGAAATGGTTAAACCAATAGATGAAGGATGAAGTTGGGCCGAGCTGGTGGAAAGACCGACCTAAAGCCTAAACCGACCTACCGAAAAGTATGGAAAACGGTGGGAAAAAGTAAAAGACACAAGTCCCACACCGAGACTTTGGCTGCTTCATACCTAAAGTTATCTAGTATAAATATAGATCGATTTTTACTGTTGTCAAAAAAAATCTCAGAACTTATACGAGAGTTAGCAATAAATCAGCAATATTCTCTTTTTGATTTCTTGTTTCCTTTCTCGTTCTTACCCTAATTTCCTTTTTCTCGATCTTACTCTTACTTTCGTTTTCTCTCTCAAGATTCTCGGATCCTCGCATTATCAACTTTCCACAAATACATTAGGATGAATTTCGGTTCCCACAGTTCGACCCTAGAAGGAGGGTCACGAGAAATCTTTACTCTCGGAAATGGAACACCTAGATCGAACCTTATGGCAGCAGAAGGAGAAATCATGACGGACCTAAGTTCGTCCAGAGCGGGAAACCGAAAGGAGGATACCGCAACCCTGATTGCACAACTTCGATCCTCTCTCGAAGACTTACTGAAGAAGAACGAGGAGAAGGCAAAGCTCAACGATTCTCTGAATCAACAGATGGAAATCCTCTGAAAGGAAGCTGAGTCTAGAACCCATCCCCCTCGAGGGAGGCGTCTCGACTTCGCCACCCCGGTAGGCCATGGATATCTGAGGCGTGATCTGCTTCGCAACATGAAAAAAAACTCCATCGACACGTAGGATCAACCCTACGAGTCCTCCCCCGATCCGACTATTTGGGAACACAACCGCAACAAGCATCCTTACCGATACAACACGCACTGAGGAAAATCTCTTTCCGGATGATCAACCTAATGGTGATCAACCCGAAGGCGAAGAGAACCTCTCAGAACATGAGAATGATCTGACCAAAGAAGAGCTTGCTATCTTGCACGAGCAAGAAAAAGATCTTCAGCAAGCAACCAGGAAAAGCGAGATCGATAAATTGCGGAAAAGGCTGGACCAAGCAGCCGACGAGATGAGGATGATCAAGTCGCAGGTCCATCGCGCTACAAGCGCTGCACCTGAGATTGATCATGTCCCCGAAGAATCTCAGAAGACGCCATTCATGGATCGTATCACCACCGCGAAACTGTCTGATCCCGGAAATATGAAAATCCGACCATATGACGGAATCAATGATCCCAAGGCTCACTTAACATCCTTTAGGATAGCCATGAGATGTGTAAGGTTCATAAAAGACGAAGAAAATGCAGATTACTATCTCTTGTTCATCGAAAACCTCAAGGGAGACACCCTAGAATGGTTCTCAAAATTCGAGAGGAACTCAATCAACAGCTTCTCACAGCTGTCCAAGGCTTTCCTCAAGCAGTATTCGATGTTCATAAATCAGCAAACCTGTGATGCTGATCTTTGGACGATCACTCAAGGCCATAATGAATCCCTCAAGAACTTTATTGAGCGATTCAAGGCCGTAGTCTGAAAAATCGATGGAGTCAGCAACAGAGCCGCTCTCGAGGCATTTAACAGGTCGTTGTGGTATTACACGCGTTTCCGAGAGGAAATGATGCTCAGTACGCCACCGACCATCCAAGATGCTCTCCATCGAGCATCAGGCTTCATCAAGCTCGAGGAGGATATCCGAGCAAACGAACGTAAGCTCCGACCTAAACCTCCGAGTAAGAACACATCTTAAGCTCCCAGTACTTCGACATGAAAGAAGTATGTGAACTTTGAAACAAAAATCAGAGCTCACAACTATTAAGTGGGAAGAGGGCCATCCCCAAAAGGATCGCGCAGAGCACAATCAGGAGGTGGACGAGGAAAGAAGTCAAATACTTGGACTTGTAACAGCTCCATCTACGATGAAAACGCCTATTGCAACAATCATAAGGCACGCGGCCATTCAACCTTGAATTGCCGCACCCTTTGAGCCAAACTAACACAACAGCTCCTAGCTGGAGAACTTGGTGATATAGCCAAGTTTCTCGTGACGGAAATCCATGAGGGAAGAGAGCAGGAAGAATAACCCGTTGAGGAAGAACACAGTGAGCCCCCAGAAAGACCTAACTCAGAAAGTCCTAAACGCGGGAGAAGAGCCGAGAAACCCGCTGGACCAAACAGCCGGCAGAAGGTTCATATGATCATGGGTGGATCACAGTACTGCCCTAATATCATCTCTGCCATCAAAGCATATAAGCGCCAGGCAGAATCCAGCACTAACTGGCCGCAACCAGCTCCTCGGGATAACTTCCAGAATTACTTTCGAGGAAGAAGATGCAGCCAACGATCCACTCTTGATCCAGCTGGTAATAAGTGATATCGATGTCGCCAGATTCCTAGTCGACAATGGGAGTTCGGTCGATGTCATCTTCCAACATCGACTTCTCCGACAACAAGCCAATTCCTAAAAAACGAAACTCTCGGATCAGTTCCCAGTTCCCAGAGACAATCATCTAAAAAACGAAACTCTCATACCAGTTCTCGGAAACTAAATAACCACGTCGATATCATTCCTGAAACCAGCATGCAAACCTGCGAATCAAATGAAACCGGTTTCACCAAACTCTTTTGCGACCATTGCTAGCCCCAATGGACGAAACTTGCCATCAACCCAATCATCTATACAAAGGGGAGGTTCAGTAAAGCCCATAAACGGGTATAGAAGCACGCTATATAAGAAAAGGTTAGGTATATCGTAACCTAGCATCCGAGAGGTATTTCCTGGACGATGTTCTTAGGTTTGGTTTTGACAGGGGCATGGCAGCATGTTAAAAGACTCACACAGCCTTAATCCTCATTGCAAACTAACTAACCCGGTAAGCGCCGACCATGGCACACTGGTCTCAACATCTCAGAAACACAATCTAGCATACCACTAGACGAGATCGTAAAGTGTTTCAAACGTCGAAAAGACGGGGAGGTAAGCCGGAGACTATTCGCATCCCCTAAAACCATATAGATGGATAGCCTAGTCCCTAAAACACTAGCCAATTGTAAGCCCAGTCAAAACGCTTCTCACCAGCACTGGCACAACTTCATCAACACTCTACGCAAAAGGACGCAGACATATTTTCGTCAAATAAAAGCATGACAAGTCTCTGCTGACGGAATATCAGCGCTAAAACGCACCACAATGCTTCTCAGAAACGCTAAGGAAAAACACAAGAGAGTAAGAAACCTCGAACTACTCTACTCTCCTATAGCCAACATTCCAAACCTTACTAACAGGAAAACAATCAGCTTCAAAAACATGCATTAAAATAAATAGTTAAAGTGCATAGAGTATGATACATTCATCGGGACAAAGCCCGACAGAAAACAAAGCCCACACAGAGGACATACACACACATGAAAGAAAATCAATGGCTAAACAAGGCCAGTACATGACATTCGTGATCATCTCCCGAGATAAAACGGGAAACAAACTCCTCAAATTCCAGATCACCCTCATTGGATCCCGTATGGTTGGAGACCCCATCTTCACTCGCAGCTTTGAGCATCGAGTCCTCTCCAAAGATCGGACTAAGTGTCTGCGCTTGGGGAGAGGCAACTAGGCAACTCTTGAGCGTATTCACCATACCCTCGAAGTTCACCTTTGTCTCAGCAAACCTCGACCTCCCGTCGAGCAACTCACCCATGTACTTTGCAATGCAGGGTTTGTCCTCGGACTCGAACAAAGCATAAAGTTCCAGGTTGGAAGCCACCGTTTCTGATAGGATGAGCTCCTCTCTGGCCTCCTCGATATGGCTCACCAATGCCCTGACTCTATCGCCTTTGCGACGATACCTTTTTGCGAGAGATGCACTCTCCAGCTCGAAGGCATTCAGCATCTTTCTCTCTGATTCATCCCTCACCCTGAGCAACTCGGACCTAACACAGTTCAGTTGCTCAGCATGTGCGGCTTTAGCTGCCTCAAACTCGTTCCTCAGACGAATCGCCTCCGCAGACCTCTCCTCAGCAATTCTCTTGGCCTCCACAGCTTGGTGAGCCAAATACGAGTTCTCCTTCTCGTAATTGCTGGCCATGTCAGTCACATGGGCAAGGAGCTACAAAAACAAAACAAAAGTTAAGTTGGGGATAAAGAACAACTCAACCATCACGATAAGAAACAGGTGATACCCTGAAACTATTCCGATTAACCTTCCCGAAGATATTCTTCTTCCGGGGTTTGTTCGGAGGGACAGCCTCGGTACCGAGACGACGAAAGGTGCTCAGACGCTCAGAGGGATCAAGGGCATTTGGGAGTAGGCTGACCAGCTCGGAATTCTCTCCAGCCAGAAATGCCGAGCTGGCTTACGTTCTTATGAATGTCCAGCTGATCGTCCTGTTTTCCGACCGGGTTATCCGAAAAACCGATAAAAGTCGCGATTCTTTAAGCAGAACGCTGTCAGCTTGGCATTTTTTTCCAGCCAGAAATGCCGAGCTGGCTTACATCCTCCTGAATGTCCAGCTGATTGCACTGTTTTTCAAGCGATTTGTTCGAAAACCGATGAAAATTGTCGTTCTTCGAGCAGAATGTTGTCAACTCGGCATTGAGGGTGTTCAGCTCGACATTGTAGTCAGTAAGAAATGTCGCGCTGGTTGCCTCCCTGATAATGCCGGGCAGTTTTCTCCCTCCTGTCCCATTTGTGCCAAAATGCCCAGACTGACAGTAACGGATGGGAAGTATGGCATCTTCTTCTTGCAGGATTCCGAGCTGGATGGTGCTGAGCAGTAAGGTTGGCATTTTCTCCTCTCTAAAATGCCGAGCTGACTTGCTCCTTCCAAAATGCCGAGCTGAGCGCGTTCAGCGAGCCATCGGAGAATCCCATCCAACACCAAAATGCCGAGCTGGTTGAAGGAGGAAGCATTAGGGGACTCCTAAGTGAGGATGGAGAAGATCTAGACCTTGATTCTTATTCAATTGGGGCCACCATTTATCAACCATCCCAAAAGACCAAAAAAAAGGACTCTAGAATTGGAGTGACTCCCAATTCGATCCAAAAGGGGACTTCATGTCCCCAAATGCTTAAAAGGGACATTTCATGAGTATAGAGGCCAGCGACAGTGAATACCACTTGTAACAAGCATTAGGGGACTCCTAAATGAGGATATAGAAGATCTAAACCTTGTTTCTCATTCAGTTGGGGCCACCAGTCATAAACCATCCCGAATACCATAAACGGGACTCTAGAACTCGAATGATTCCCATTCGGATCCAAAAGAGAACTTCATGTCCCAATTTCTTAAAAGGGTCTTTTAATGAGTATGGAGGCCAATGACAATGAATACCACTTGAAACAAGCATTAGGGGACTCCTAAATGAGGATGTAGAAGATCTAGACCTTGTTTCTCATTCAATTGGGGCCACCATTGATCAACCATCCCAAAAGACCAAAAACGGGACTCTGGAACTGAAATGACTCCCATTTAGATCCAAAAAGGGACTTCATGTCCCCAAATGCTTAAAAGAGACTTTTAATGAGTATGAAGGCCAATGACAGTGAATACCACTTGAAACAAGTTTTAGGGGACTCCTAAATTAGGATATAGAAGGTCTAGACCTTGTTTCTCATTCAATTGGGGCAACCATTGATAAACCATCCCAAAGACCATAAACGGGACTCTAGAACTGGAATAAATACCATTTCGAACCAAAAGGGAACTTCATGTCCCAAATGGTTGAAATGGACTTTTAATGAGTATGGAGGCCAATGACAGTGAATACCCCTTGAAATAAGCATTAGGGGACTCCTAAATGAGGATGGAGAAGATCTATACCTTGTTTCTCATTCAATTGGGGCCACCATTGATCAACCATCCCAAAGACCTAAAACGGGACTCTAGAACTGAAGTAGGCCCATTTGGATTCAAAAGGGAACTTGATGTCCCTAAATTCTTAAAAGGGACTTTTAATGAGTAGTGAGGCCAAAGACAATGAATCCAACTTAAAACAAGCATTAGGCCACTCATAAATGAGGATGGAGAAGATCTAGACCTTGTTTCTCATTCAATTGGGGCCACTATATATCAACTATCCCAAAGACCAAAATCGGGACTCTAGAACTGGACTAAGTCCCATTTAGATCCAAAAGAGAACTTCATGTCTCCAAATGCTTAATATGGACTTTTAATGAGTATGGAAGCCAAACACAATGAATCTCACTTGAAACAAGCATTAGGCCACTCACAAATTAGAATGGAGAAGATCTTGACCTTGTACTCATTCAGTTGGGGCCACGATTGATCAACCATCCAAAAGACAAAAAGCGGGACACTAGAACTGGAGTGACTCCCATTTGGATCCAAAAGGGAATTTCATGTCCCCAAGTGCTTAAAAGGGACTTTTAATGAGTATGGAGGCCAATGATAGTGAATACCACTTGAAACAAGCATTAGGGGACTCCTAAATGAGGATGGAGAAGATTTAGACCTTATTTCTCATTCAATTGGGGCCACCATTGATCAACTATCCCAAAGACCAAAAATGGGACTCTAGAACTGGAATGAGTCCCATTTGGATCCAAAAGGGAACATCATGTCCCCTTAAAAGGGACATTTAATGAATACTTAGGCCAATGACAGTGAATACCACTTGAAACAAGCATTAGGGGACTCCTAAATGAGGATATAGAAGATCTAGACCTTGTTTCTCATTCAATTGGGGCCACCATTCATAAACCATCCCAAAGATAAAAAACGGGACTCTAGAACTGGAATGAGTCCCATTTGGATCCAAAAGGGAACTTTATGTCCCAAATGCCTAAAAGGGACTTTTAATAAGTATGGAGGCCAGTGACAGTGAATACCACTAGAAACAAGCATTAGGGGACTCCTAAATGACGATGTAGAAGATCTAGACCTTGTTTCTCATTCAATTGGGGCTACCATTGATCAACCATCCCAACGACCAAAAACGGGACTCTAGAACTGGAATGAGTCTCATTTGGATCCAAAAGGGAACTTAATGTCCCCAAATGCTTAAATGGGACTTTTAATGAGTATGGAGGCCAATGACAGTGAATACCACTTGAATCAAGCATTCGGGGACTCCTAAATGAGGATGGACAAGATCTAGACCTTGTTTCTCATTCAATTGGGCCCACCATTGATAAACCATCCCAAAGACCATAAACGAGACTCTAGAACTGGAATGAGTCCCATATGGATCCAAAAGGGAACATCATGTCCCTAATGCTTAAAAGGGACTTTTAATGAGTATGGAGGCCAATGACAGTGAATACCACTTGAAACTCCTCACGAGATCAACTCTTGTCCATGGCTACCTTGTACCCATCGCGCCAAGCTCTCTTGTTCTTGGACCTGAAGGCAGCATCTTTCTCCGCAAGTTTGTCTTCCAACCCTTTGAATCGGGCTATAAGCTCGTCATTAGAGCTGGCTAGACGAGAGGCACGAAGAACATGGGAATTTGCCTCCTTCGCATCAGTCACTTCCTTACCAAGCTTCATCATCTTCTCCTCGTACTCGAGGGTTAAGGCGTCCAGCTTTTCCCGGACACGATCTTGCTCATGTTTGGCAGTAACGTCCTTGCGTCCGGCCTTGTAGATCTCTTCCTCGCAATCATGCACTTCCTTATTAAACAAGGACATGAGCTGCAGAATACGAACATGTAATCAGCATGCAAAGATCAGGGCAATACATTGCATCAACAAACAGAAAAAAGTACTTACATTCATAGAGCACTGAGCAAAGTCAGAGTACGCCTTCTGGGCATGCAAAGTCTCAAAGCGGATGGGGCGGTCTTCAGGATCCTTGATCTTCGAGACAAGGTCCACGCATTGCACTGTGCTCCGAAACAGATTCTTCAACTCATCAATCATCACCTTGTGGATTCTTCCCTTCTTCTCCGGAGGAGGAATAGGCTGAGCTGGACTTTTCAGCTTCTTCTCGTTAGGACCACTGCGAGCACCGCCCTTCTTAGGAAGGGGTGTGCTCCTCTTCGTCCCCCGAGGCTTCCAAGCATCATTCAGTGCGCTTGAAGTAGCAGCAAGGCCATATACAATCTGCTTACAAACTGGGGGAGGTGGGGGAAGCATCGCTTGGACTGGCATAAGAGGCACACTGTCATCTTCCCTCTCAACATCCACAGCAACCTCGACAATAGCCCCTTCCTCGTCAGGGAAGGTCACTTGTGGCTCGGGACCACCCGAAGTTCCTTCCGTATCATCAACGTCCATCTCAGTCAGAGCATGGATCATCAGCTTGTCAGCGTGAGGGGAGGTACCCGAAGACGGAGTGGGAGGAAGGAAATATTTCCTCGCATTACCCAATAATCTCTCACGAAACTCCATGATCCTCAAGAACGCTCAAGAACACTTAAGAACACAAGAACAATTTCTAGAGAGAGAAAGTAGAGAGAAGGTAGAGCTCTTTCTCAAAAACCAAGAATGAGAGATTATAAGAAGTAAAGAAGGCAGAGAGAAGGCATAGCTCTTTTTATTTATACAAAAGAAATATGGGTCCCGTTATAAAAAAAAAAGGAAACAAAAAATTTCCTTATTCCAAAGAGAATTCCGGAAACACTTAAGTTTTTCCCAAAAGAATAAGGAATCGAACAGGAGAGGCATACAAGCCAAAACTGGCCGAGCTGGACGGTCAGCATGCTGCCTGCCGTCCAGCTCGGTACAAACTGCTAGCCAAAGTCAGCATTCAGCACATGAGTGCTCCTTCCTGACAGCCAGCTCGGTGGAGTGGGTGGGCAAGTTGGTTTCATACGAAAATTCTCGAAAAACTTATCTTGAACAGTTTTCTGTGAAAATTTTATTAAAAAATCCGAAGAACTTACCTCGAACAGTTTTCCAGAAAAACTTTATCAAAATTCCGAAAAACTTATCCTAAAAAGTCTTTTGGAAAAACTTTTACGAAAAATCTCCCGAAACACTTAGAGTTTTCAAAGGAGATTGCATACAAGCCAAAACTGGCCGAGCTGGACGGCCAGCATGCTGCCTGCCGTCCGGCTCAGTACAAACTGTTTGCCAAAATCAGCATTCAGCACATAAATGCTCCTTCCTGACAGCCAGCTCGGTAGATTGGGTGGGCAAGTTGGTTTCGTACGAAAATTCTCGAAAAAACTTATCTTGAACAGTTTTCTGTGATAATTTTATTAGTATTCCGAAGAACGTATCTCGAACAGTTTTCCGGTAAAACTTATCCTAAGCAGTTTATCGGAAAAACTTTTACGAAAAATCTCCGGAAATACTTATAGTTTTCAAAGGAGAGAGCTTACAATCCAAAAACTAGCCGAGCTGGACGGTCAGCATGCTGCCTACCGTCTAGCTCGGTACAAAAATGCTGTCTGCCGTCTAACTCGGTACAAAAACGCTGTCGAAAGACAGCATTCAGCACATGAGCATCCCACTCTCACAGCCAGCTCGGTACACATGGTGATCGGGTTAGTTTAGTGCAAAAAACTTCCAAAAAATTTTGCGTAAACAGTTTTTTTCGGAAATAATTAAAAATATATATAGATATATATATATATACTAAAACAAATAATAATTCCCTTTGATTCCGAGAAAATTTCCGGAAACACTTAAAGTTTTTCCCGAAACACCTAAAGAAGCAAAAAAAGGGAGCATGGATACCAAAACTGACCGAGCTGGACGGTCAGTATGCTGCCTACCGTCCAGCTCGGTAGGAAATGCTGGCCAAAGTCAGCATTCAGAACGTGAACGCCCATCCCTTGCAGACCAGCTCAGTATTCATTGTACACGAGTTGGTTTCACGGAGCCTAAGGATCTTCTTATCCTTGGAAGATCTTTCTTGGTAACTGTTGGAGCCATTATTTATGTTAAAAAGAGAGAATTGGTCTGAATGTTGGTGATCTTGTTATGAACTTTGACATGGACAAAATTGTGAAGAGACCCACGATTGATGGTCAAACCTTCTATGTTGATACACTCTCCAGCTTATCTGAGGAGGTCTTCAATGAGCTCCATTCTGAGGACCCTGTGGAGAGAGCTTTAACATCTTCTACAAGTGAGCATTTGGATGACATGGCTGCTGGGTATACAAATTTGCTGGATTCGAGTAAGCAGGTGATGAAGTTGGTTTGCCAAGTGGAGATTGGTCGGACATCCAAGAAGGCTGCAAAACTTGGTGATTGGAGTGCTGAAAAAGCTCTAAAAATTGAACTCAAACAACTCCCTGAAGGGCTCAGGAATGCATTTCTTGGCGAAAACTCTTCTTATCCTGTCATTGTTAATGCTTATTTGAACAACGCAGAGCTCACTTTACTGCTAAGTAGGCTGCGCAACCATCGCAAAGCCCTTGAAAAAGGATAAGAAACTTCATGCCAGTGATTATGCAGTTGGAGCTGTCTTAGGACCAAAAAAGGATAAGAAACTTCATGCCATTTACTATGCTAGTAGAACACTTCAAGATGGGTTCTGGGAAATGCAAACAGCTGCTGTGGCAGTTCCTGATCATCCCTGGTATGCTGATATTGCCAATTACCTTGCTGCTGATGTTGATCCAGGTCTTAAGGAGTATGCTAAGAAGAAATTATTTACTGACCTCAAAAGATATTATTGGGATGAGCCTTACTTGTATAGGCATTGTGCTGATGGTATGTACAGGAGATGCCTAGCAGAGTCTGAGGTTCCTGATGTGCTATTTCACTGCCATGGATCTGAGTATGGTACTTTCAAAATAGTGTCAAAAGTTCTTCAAGCAGGCTTTTGGTGGCCTATAATGTTTAAAGATGCTCAGATGTTTATTGCTCAATGTGATGGTTGTCAAAGGAGAAGAAAGATCAGTAAAAGACATGAGATCACACAAAAATTCATCCTGGAGGTTGAAGTTTTTGATTGCTGGGGCATTGATTTCATGGGTCCTTTTTCTTTTTCTTATGGGAACAAGTACATCCTGGTTGCTGTGGATTATGTCTCTAAGTGGGTGGAGGCAATTTCTAGTCCAAATAATGATGCTATTGTGGTCTTTAAGCTGTTTAAGACAACTATTTTCCCTAGATATAGAGTGGCTAGAGTTGTGATAAGTGATGGTGGCAAACACTTTATCAACAAGGTCTTTGAAAAGTTGCTGAAAAAGCATGGTGTTCATCATCGTGTGGCTACTCCATATCATCCTCAGACAAGTGGACAAGTAGAAGTTTTCAATAGGTAGATCAAAGAGATCATAGAAAAGACAGTGGGTAAAACTAGAAAGGATTGGTCTGCAAAATTGGATGATGCACTTTGAGCCTACAGAACTGCATACAAGGCACCATTGGGGACTACACCATTCCATATGCTCTATGGGAAAGAATGTCACCTTCCAGTGGAGCTTGAGCACAAGGCAGCTTGAGCAGTAAAGATGGTGAATTTTGACATCAAGTCTGCTGCAGAATGGAAATTGATACAGTTGAATGAGTTGGATGAGATTAGATTTCATGCTTATGAGAACTCTAAGCTGTACAAGGAGAGAACAAAGGCTTATCATGATAAGACGATCATCTCCAAAAAGTATGAACCAAATGACCAGGTACTTCTGTATAACTCCGTTTACAATTGTTTCATGGTAAATTGTGTTCTCGTTGGTCAGGTCCTTTCAGTATCATGGAGGTCAAACCATATGGTGATGTTGTTTTGAGCAACTCAGACGGTAAGAAGTTCACTGTCAATGGACAAAGGGTGAAACATTATTGGGCACAAGCCGAGATACCCGATGGACAGATTGTTCGTCTGGGTGATGCACCGTCTGCATGATCTGCGATCACGTCAAGCTAGTGACGTTAAAGAAGCGTTTGGTGGGAGACAACCCACTGGTGAGTATGTACATATGCTTTGAGCTTTATTCTATGATTTTTGATTTTGATTTTTCTTGTTTTAGTTTTTGAAAAAAAAAAAAAAAAGGGAACGCACGGACTCAATGTCGATCGACACCACCCCCGAGTGGTGATCGATACCACCCCCGAGTGGTGATCGATACCACCCCGAGTGGCGGTCGACACCAAGACGATATGCACGAGGTAATTTTTCTATATACACCCCAACAGTTTCTTCTTCTTCCCCCACTACTCTTCTTCGACCCATAAACACGAAAATCATCCCACTTTTCACATCTTTTTCGATTCTTCACCGATTTGAGTGATTCAAAAGCAAAAATTGCTCAGATTTTCACCCTCTTAGTTAATCTTTCATCCATTTATCCGATCTGCAAGGTATGGTTTCTGAATTCTCATATTTCTGAAGCTTTTAGGGTTTTTCATGAGATTTTGGGAAATTCGAGTTTTGAAGTGGTTTTAGAACGGTCAGGAGGAAGGGATTGTTGGTATAGGTGAACGGATTGGTCGCTTGTGATGATTTCTTGATTTTGGTTGAATCTTGCGGTTGCCTAAATATTTTTTCCCGATTCGCAATTGGTGCCGATCGGCACCAGCCTTGGGTGGCGATCGGCTCTGCCCTTGGGTGGTGATCGGCACCCGATATGTTGTTCCGAGAATTTGACTATTTTTTTGATTTTCTGTGTGTTGTCCTTTGTATTTGGCTTGCAGATGACTTCCCACAACAATAGGAAACGAGGCACCCCAACTGCGGCATCTATGTCCGCATCTTCTGGTTCTCTGCATCCTTGGCCTAAGTTGGAAGGAGCTCTAATCCGAGTGGACAGAAACTGGGATCTTTCACCCGCAAAAGAGATTGCCAAGGGTGATTGGAAGCTGCGACCGTTCCTGGACACTTGGGATGATTATGACACACTGTTCTACAATGCGTGGCTTCGGGTTGACATTTAATTTACTCGTTTCATCGATGCTGCGACGGTTCGCTAGATGGGGATTTGAGGTGACCTGCGTTCTCTTCTTGAGACATTGGGATTAGGCACCATGGCGACGAAGACCTACGATATCTACCCCGACTTGGTCTGTTAATTCGTTGCCACCGTTCACGTTTACTACCAGAACGAATGGCGGAAGGGAGCATCCGAGGGCACCCTCACATTCTTTGCACAGGGTCAGAGATACCACATTTCTCTACCCGATTTAGCCCGAGTGTATGGATTTCAGCATCCCGAGTACGAGGGTGCATCTCTTCCTGCACATATCACCTCCCAGCAGAGGTTTTGGGAGCTGTTCGGTACTGGTTTTTACACCAGTAAGCATTCCACGCAGTCTGACATTAGAAATCCACTCATCCGGTACCTTGCTCGAGCCATTGGTCACTCCATCTTCTGCAAGACGGAGGTGAACAAGATGCGAGTTTTTGAGCTCATCTTAGTCTTATGTGCTCTTTGGGAGATCGTTGAGGGGGAGCTTGACGCACCGCCATGAGATCAACCTTGCTTCAGTATTCACCGAGCATCTTACCACACTGAAGAGGAAGGCATTTACCTCCACACACAAGGGGAAGACCGAGTTTGTAGGCAGCCTTCTCACAACCCATCTTTCAGCGTCTAGGGATCTCTCTTGCCCCTCGAACTATCGTGACACAGCGCTTCTCATGGATGATGACTACCTCACCAACGCCAAGTGGTTCCGAGGTACTCAACTATGGAGCTATAGGGATGATGATAGACATCACATGGTTCAGCTGCCGAACCTTGAGCTTACTGAGCTTCACGGAGTCTTCTCTCGGCTAGAGTTTCTGCTAGACAATCGTGATTGTCTTGCTATCCCTCCACCTCGTCGTGCTCCGAGACTTGTCCGTGGGTCCTCTTCTCGAACCACTGCTGCCTCTACGGCGGAGGATGCTTCAGGTGATGCTGGTGATGCCTATTGTGCTTCTTTGCCTCCTTTCCGTGCGGTTCATGATGCCCCAACCCCTGAGGAGTATCAGCAGTTCATGCTGGGTGGCATAAATTTCTGGTGGGCTCACCACCACTGTCCTCCCCGTACACACTTCCCTCCACCTCAAGTGATTGAGGAGATTCCTGATGATGATGATGATATGGAGGATGCTGCTGGAGGAGATGCTTTTTTTTACTCAGTTTGCAGTATTGGCTAAGTTTGTTGAACTCTTGCGATTATGTTATGAGGTGATGCTTTTTAACTTGTTTGTGAGTGTTTTGACAGAGGTAGCATAGATAGATTTGTGTTTAAGTTCGGTTTTGGATACTCATCCCTGAGTTACAAAAGTGAGTGTTGGCTTTCAGCCTTGGTGTCGATCGACTCCACTGCTGGGGGGCGATCGACAGCCATCACAGATTCAGGCAAGATTTTTTACCAAGCTCAGGCTAGGTTTCACCAAGCTTTAACCATTCTTTTTACCAACCTCAGGCTAGGTAACACTGGGGACAGTGTTATTCAAGTCCTGGGGAGGTAATTGCTGACATTGTGTTTGTTGTAGGTGTTTTTGAGTCAAAATTTTCAAATTGGTTTTATTGAGTCGAAGTGTTGTTGGGAATTATGAACTTTTCGTGGAATTAACCATCGTGACTGCACTTAGTGACCATTGTTACAGCCACTAACAGCAGATTTTACTAATATGAAAACCCAAAGGTGATTTGATGTACCAGTATCCCCACATTTGTTTGAATATTTGGAGGATCCTGAACTGGCCCAACATCTAATGAACTTAATTTTTTCTCATCTTGGGGCTTGGTATACTTTGGATCGGATTCCTTGTTCCCATCTCTCTTCCCTTCAGTTCTCTAAAAAAAAATTAAAGAGCAAAAAGATAATGGTCTAAAAAATGGTCAAGGAGTTTGATGGTAACCCCATTGATATTCTTTATTTCATTAAAGACTCGATGCAGAGCATTCAGTTGATAAAAAAAAAAGAAAAATCATATCCTAGTAGGGAAAAATCAACTGAATGGAATTGAGAGAAAGGGAGAGGTAAAACTTGAAGCAAATTTGTCTCATAATCATAACTTGAACATGTAAGAGTCCATGTCTCCTTTGATCGATATTCCCTTGATAAGACTACACGCTTTACTATTTAAAAAGGTCAGTAATGGTGAATTTAGATCTCTTATTGATTGTGGATTTGAATTTGGGATGGTTGATAAGTCTGGGGGAAGTAGTTAATGTTCTATCTAAAGGATGGGTGTTGATCGACAGCACTGCTGGGTGGCGATCGACAGCACTGCTGGGTGACGATCGACACCAGACGAAATCACTATTTCTCACGTGTTTTGCCAAGATTGGAGATAAAAGAAATTTCTCAGAAGATTGTTGAGGTCAAAATCCGCACTTCCGGAATTAACGATTAAAATGTTCGAATATCGGAATAACCTTCCATGTTTGAACATTCTGGGAAAAGAAGATCGATATTCGGGAAATAGTTAAGTTCGAACTATTTTATCATTAATTTCGCGAAAAAAGGTACGAAAAGCTAGTTTTCAAGAGATTTTCCCGAAAAACCGATAAAAGTCACGATTCTTCGTTCAAGATGCTGTCAACTTGGTACTTGGGAGTGAGTTGACCAGCTCGGCATTCTGTCCAGCCAGAAATGCCGAGCTGGATGACATTCTCCTGAATACCCAGATGATCGTCCTGTGTTCCGAGCGGTTTGTCCGAAAAACTGATAAAAGTCATGATTCTTCGAGCAGGATGCTGTCAGCTCGGCATTTGGCACTGGGTTGACCAGCTCGGCATTCTGTCTAGCGATAAATGCCGAGCTGGATGACATTCTCCTGAATGCCCAGCTGATCGTCCTATTTTCCGAGCGGTTTGTCCGAAAAACCGATAAAAGTCGCGATTCATCGAGCATAACGCTGTCAGCTCGGCATTTCTGAGTATGCTGAGCAGCTCGGCATTCTGTCCAGCCAAAAATGCCGAGCTGGCTTACGTCCTCCGAAATGTCCAGCTGATCATCCTGTTTTCCAAGCAGTTTCTCCGATAACCCGATAAAAGTCGCGATTCTTCGAGCAGAACGCTGTCATCTCGGCATTTGGGAGTGATCTGACCAGCTAGGAATTCTGTCCAGCCATGAATGCCGAGCTGGCTTACATCCTCCTGAATGTCCTCCTAATTGTCCTATTTTTCGAGCGGTTTGTTCGAAAAAACCGATGAAAATCGTGGTTCTTCGAGCAGAATGCTGTCATCTCGGCATTAAGGTTGTTCAGCTTGACATTTTAGTCAGTAAGAAATGCCGAGCTGGTTGCCTCCCTGAGAATGCCGAGCTGGGTGCTCCCTCCTGTCCCATTGGTCCCAAGATGCCCAGACAGACAGCAACATACAAGAAGAATGGCATCTTCTTCTTGCAAGATGCCGAGCTGGGTGGTGCTGAGCAGTCAGGTGAGCATTTTCTCCTCACTAAAATGCCGAGCTGACTTCCTCCTTCCAAAATGCCGAGCTGAGCGCGTTCAGCGAGCCTTCGGAGGATCCCATCCAGCACCAAAATGCCGAGCTGGTGGAAGGGGATGGCTAGCTTGTCGTTTCCATTCACCAAGGAATGACGAGCTCGACGGCATCTTGTCCAATCTTGCTTCGATCTTCGTCTTTGGGAACTTCCCGTGAACTTATCGGTGTTTTCGTAAAATTTTGAATAAACCGACAAAACCGTTAAACCAGAAGATGAAGGATGAGGTTGGGCCGAGCTGGTGGAAAGACCGACCTAAAGCCTAAACCGACCTACCAAAAATTCTGGAAGATTCTCGAGGATTTTATGGAAAAATGGTGGGAAAAAATGAAAAGACACAAGTCCCACATCGAAACTTTGGCTTCTTAGGACCTAAAGGTGTCTAGTATGAATATAGATCGATTTTTACTCTTGTAAAAAAAAACTCAGAACTCGTACGAGAGTTAGCAATAAAATCAGCAATATTCTCTTTTAGATTTCTTGTTTCCTTTCTCGTTCTTGCCCTAGTTTCTTTTTTCTCGATCATACTCTTACTTTCGTTTTCTCTCTCAAGATTCTCGGATCCTCGCATTATCAACTTTCCACACATGCATTGGGGTGAATTTCGGTTCCCACAGTGTCGCTCTAGAAGGAGGGTCACGAGAAATCTTTACTCTCGGAAATGGAAAACCTAGATCGAACCTTATGGCAGCAGAAGGAGAAATCCTGACGGACCTAAGTTCGTCCAGAGCGGGAAAGTGAAAGGAGGATACCGGAACCCTGATTGCACAACTTCGATCCTCTCTCGAAGACTTACTGAAGAAGAACGAGGAGCAGGCAGAGCTCAACGATTCTCTGAATCAACAGATGGAAATCCTCGGAAAGGAAGCTGAGTCCAGAACCCATCCCTCTCGAGGGAGGCGTCTCGACTTCGCAACCCCGGTAGGCCATGATATCTGAGGCGTGATCCGCTTCACAACACGAAAAAAACTCCGTCTACGCGTAGGATCAATACTACAAGTCCGCCCCCGATCCGACGATTTGGGAACACAACTGCAACAATCATCCTTACCGATGCAACACGCACTGAGGAAATCCCTCTCCAGATGATCAACCTAATGATGATCAACCCGAGGGCGAAGAGAACCTCTCAGATCATGAGAATGTTCTGACCAAAGAAGAGCTTACTATCTTGCACGAGCAAGAAAACAATCTTCAGCAAGCAACCAGGAAAAGCGAGATCGATGAATTGCGGAAAAGGTTGGACCAAGCAGCCGACGAGATGAGGGTGGTCAAGTCTCAGGTCCATCGCGCTACAAGCGCTGCACCTGAGATTGATCGCGTCCTCGAAGAATCTCAGAAGACACCATTCACGGATCGTATCACCACCGCGAAACTGTCTGATCCCGGAAAGGTGAAAATCCGACCCTATGACGGAATCACTGATCCCTAGGTTCACTTAACATCCCTTAGGATAGCCATGATATAAGTTAGGTTCGAATAAGACGAAGAAAACGCAGGATAATACCTCTTTTTCATCGAAAACCTCAAGGGAGACACCCTAGAATGGTTCTCAAAACTCGAGAGGAACTCAATCGACAGCTTCTCACAGCTTTCCAAGACTTTCCTCAAGCAGTATTCGATGTTCATAAATCAGCAAACCTGTGATGCTGATCTTTGGACGATCACTCAAGGCGAGAATGAATCCCTCAAGAACTTCATTGAGTGATTCAAGGCCATAGTCTCAAAAATCGATGGAGTCAGCAACAAAGCCGCTCTCGAGGCATTTAAGAGGTAGTTGTGGTATGACACGCGTTTCCGAGAGGAAATGACGCTCAGTACGCCACCGACCATCCAAGATGCTCTCCATCGAGCATCAGACTTCATCAAGCTCGAGGAGGATATCCGAGCAAACGAGCGTAAGCTCCGACCGAAACCTCCGAGTAACAACACATCCTCAGCTCCCAGTACTTCGACATGAAAGAAGTATGTGAACTTCAAAATAAAAAGGGGACATCACAACTATTAAGTGGGAACAGGGCCATCCCCAAAAGGATCGCCCAGACCACAATCGGGAGCTGGAGAAGGAAAGAACTCAAACACTTGGACTCGTAACAGCTCCACCTACGATGAAAACGCCTACTGTAACCATCATAAGGCACGCGACCATTCAACCCTGAATTGCCGCACGCTCCGAGCAAAACTAACACAACAGCTCATAGCTGGAGAACTTGGTGATATAGCCAAGTTTCTCCTGATGGAAACCCATGAGGGAAGAGAGCAGGAAGAATAAACCGTTGAGGAAGAACCCAGTGAGGCCCAATAAAGACCTAACTCGGAAAGTCCTAAATGCGGGAGAAGAGCCGAGAAACCCGCTGGGCCAAACAGCCAAAAGAAGGTTCATATGATCATGGGTGGATCACAGTACTGCCCTAATACCATCTCTGCCATCAAGCATATCAGCTCCAGGTAGAATCGAGCACTAACTGGCCGCAACCAGCTCCTCGGGATAACTTCCAGATTACTTTCGAGGAAAAAGATGCAGCCAACGATCCACTCGTGATCCAGCTGGTAGTAAGTGATATCGATGTCGCCAGAATCCTAGTGGATACTGGGAGTTCGGTCGATGTCATCTTCCGATATCGACTTCTCTGACATCAAGTCAATTCCTAAAAAACGAAACTCTCGGATCAGTTCCCAGTTCGCAGAGACATTCGTCTAAAAAACGAAAATCTCAGACCAGTTCTCGGAAACTAAATAAACACGTCGATATCATTCCTGATATCCGCGACCCAGCATGCAAACCTGCGAATTAAATGAAACCGGTTTCACCAAACTTGTAATCAACCCAATCATCTATACGAAGGGGACGTTCAGTAACGCCCGTACACGGGTATAGAAGCGCGCTATATAAGAAAAGGTTAGGTATATCGTAACCTAACATCCGAGATGTATTTCCTGGATAATGTTGTTAGGTTTGGCTTTGACAGGGGCATGCCAGCATGCAAACTCACTAACCCGGTGAGCGCTGACCATGGCACACTGGTCTCAATATCTCGGAAACACAATCTAGCATACCACTAGATGAGATCGTAAAGTGTTTCAAACGTCAAAAAGACGGGGAGGTAAGCCAGAGACTATTCGCATCCCCAAAAACCATACAGATGCATAGCCTAGTCCCTAAAACACTAGCCCGTCGTAAGCCCAGTGAAAACGCTTCCCACCAGCACTGGTGCAACTTCATTAACACTCTACGTAAAAAGACGCAAACATATTTTCGTCAAATAAAAGCATGACAAGTCTCTGCTGACGGAATATCATTGCTAAAACGCACCACAATGCTTCTCAGCAACGCTAAGGAAAAACACGAGAGAGTAAGAAACCTCGAACTACTCTACTCTCCTATAGCCAACATTCGAAACCTTACTAACAGGAAAACAATCAGCTTCAAAAACATGAATTAAAATAAATAGTTAAAGTGCATAGAGTCTGATACAGCCATCGGGACAAAGCCCGACAGAAAACAAAGCCCACACAGAGGACATACAGACACATGCAAGAAAATCAATGGCTAAACAAGGCCAGTACATAACATCAGGAGAGAGACACCTCAGTCGTGATCATCTCCCGACACAAAACGGGAAACAAACTCCTGAAATTCCGGATCACCGTCATTGGATCCCGTAAGGTTGGAGACCCCAACTTCGCTCGCAGCTTTGAGCATCGAGTCCTCTCCAAACATCGGACTAAGTGTCTGCGCTTGGGGAGAGACAACTAGGCAACTTTTGAGCGTATTCATCATACCCTCGAAGCTCACCTTTGTCTCAACACACCTCAACCTCTCGTCGAGCAACTCACCCTTGTACTTTGCAATCCAGGGTTTGTCCCCGGACTCGAACAAGGCATAAAGTTCCAGGTTGGAAGCCACCGTTTCTGATAGGATGAGCTCCTCTCTGGCCTCCTCGATATGGCTCACCAATGCCCTGGCACTATCGCCTTTGTGACGATACTTTTTTGCGAGAGATGAACTCTCCAGCTCGAAGGCCTTCAGCATCTTTCTCTCCGATTCATCCCTCACCCCTGAGCAACTCGGACCTAACACAGTCCAGTTCCTCAGCATGTGCGGCTTTACCTGCCTCAAACTCGTTCCTCAGACAAATAGCCTCCTCAGAAATCTCCTCAGCAATTCTCTCGGCCTCCGCAGCTTGCTGAGCCAAATACGAGTTCTCCTTCTCGTAATTGCTGGCCATGTCAGTCACATGGGTAAGGAGCTACAAAAACAAAACGAAAGTTAAGTTGGGGATAAAGAACAACTCAACCAGCACGATAAGAAACAGGTCATACCCTGAAACTCCTCCGATAAACCTTCCCGAATATACTCTTCTTCCGGGGTTTGATCGGAGGGACAGCCTCTGTACCGAGACGACTAAAGGCGCTCAGAAGCTCAGAGGGATCAAGGGCATTTAGGTGTAGGCTGAACAGCTCGGAATTCTGTCCAGCCAGAAATGCCGAGCTGGCTTAAATTCTCCTGAATGTCCAGCTGATCGTCCTGTTTTCAGACCGGGTTGTCCGAAAAACCGATAAAAGTTGCGATTCTTCGAGTAGAACGCTGTCAGCTCGGCATTTGAGGGTGAGCTGACCAGCTCGGCATTTTCTCCAGCCAGAAATGCCGAGCTGTCTTACATCCTCCTGAATGTGCAGCTGATCACACTGTTTTTCGAGCGATATGTTCAAAAACCAATGAAAATTGTCGTTCTTCGAGTAGAATGTTGTCAACTCGGCATTGAGGGTGTTCAGCTCGGCATTTTAGTCAGTAAGAAATGCCGATCTGGTTGCCTCCCTGAGAATGCCGAGCTGTTTGCTCCCTCATGTCCCATTTGTGCCAAAATACCCAGACGGACAGTAACGGATGGGAAGTATGGCATCTTCTTCTTGCAGGATGCCGAGCTGGATGGTGCTGAGCAGTCAGGTCGGCATTTTTTCCTCTCTAAAATTCCGAGCTGACTTCCTCCTTTCAAAATGCCGAGCTGAGCGCGTTCAGCAAGCCAACGAATAATCCCATCCAACACAAAAATGCCGAGCTGGTTGAAGGGGATGGCCAGCACGACATTTTCTGACACCAAGAAATGCCGAGCTGGACGACATCTTGCATCTTGTCCAATCTTGCTTCGATCTTCGTCTTCGGGAACTTCTCGCGAACTTATCGATGTTTTTGTAAAAGTTGTAATAAACCGAGGAAATCTTTAAACCAGAAGATGAAGGATGAAGTTGGGTCGACCTGGTGGAAAGACCGACCTAAATCCTAAAACCGACCTACCGAAGATTCAGGAAAATTCTCGAAGATTTTATGGAAAACGGTGGGAAAAAGGGAAAGACACAAGTCCCACATTGAGACTTTGGCTACTTAGGACCTAAAGTTGTCTAGTGTAAATATAGATCTATTTTTAATCTTGTAAAAACAACTCAAAGCTCATACGAGACTTAGCAATAAAACCAGCAAAATTCTCTTTTCGATTTCTTGTTTCCTTTCTTGTTATTACCCTAATTTTATTTTTCTCGATCTTTCTCTTACTTTCATTTTCTCTCTCAAGATTCTCGGATCCTCGCATTAACAACTTTCCACAAATACATTAGGGTGAATTTCGGTTGTCCAAAGATTCAGATATTTACAAAACAAGTCCTTTTCGTGTTTCAGATTATTATTAGCTTTTAGAAGTCATTATTTTAAACTTATCTTATTTTTCTATCTGTGAGACTTGAGAGAGATTGCTAGAGAGCCTTTGGAGAGACAAATCTGAAAATCACCTTGTTAGCGAGAGACGATTTCGAACTCCCTTATTTATTCTATTGATTTCTTAATACAATTTATTCAGTCTATAATTATGTTTTTATCAACCATGTATGAGTAATCTGCTTGTTATATTTAAGGATTTCTAGGTTTTGATGAATTGTTGTGGATTGAATTGTTAGGGTAATCTTATAGATTCTTCATCTGGATTGATTTTAATACTGTTTCTAGATTGATCACCTGGAATTCAGATCTTAGGTTAGATAATATATATGAAATTTCCTGAATAAATCTTAGAGGAGCAAAATACCTAATTACAAAGATATTTGATTTAGGATTTTGTGAACTTATCGAACCTGAGCTCATTGCATGTTTAGACTTTATAACTTGCAAAGAAATTTGGTTTTTTAGGTTGTTAGACATAGAAATCTCTGCAACAAAAATTGACTGGTTTGATTGTAGTGTTTCGAGTTCAAGAACAGTGCTTAAATAAACGCTTAACATTATGTTTAATTCGCAATTCTGATTTACTGAAAGAATTTCTTTAAGTCTAGCAAATCGTTATAAAACTTATAAATTCTTTGATAATCGTTTGCTGCATTTTATTTACATGTATTTGGTTTAGCTTAATTCAGAAACAAATAGTCTATTGTGTGAACAACTGAATCTCTGTGAAATTCGACTCCTAAATACTTCATTTATCTCTTTAGATTGGAGAGTAGCTCTATGGTAAATTTGAGTAGATCACAGCTCCTCAGCATGGGCTGCTTTGGCTTTCTCGAACTCATCTCTCAGGCGAGTTGCCTCTGCGGCATTCTCCTCAGCGACTCTCTTGGACTCCGCAGCCTGCCGGTTCCATTACGAGGTCTCCTTCTCATAAACGCTTGCCTTGTCGGTTACATGGGCAAAGAACTGCAAAACAATTCGAAACAAAGGGTAGTCGGAAAACAAGAACGACCCTAGCAATACCTTCAAACAAAAATAACCATACCATGAAATCGTTCTGGGAAACTTTCTTGAAGGTGTTTTTCTTCCGGAATTTGTTGGGAGGAACAACCTTGACCCCCGGACGGCATCAGGTGCCAAGAAGCTCGTGCACGGCAAGTGATACAATCACCCAAGGAAAAACACTTGAATGAATGGTAGGTAAGTGGGATATGAACCGAT